>LOJH01031530.1:7396-24204 GCA_001685095.1 Ellobius talpinus
GAGAGAGAGAGAGAGAGAGAGAGAGAGAGAGAGAGAGAGAGAGAGATGGAAGGACAAATTCCTCAGGACAGCTGGAAGATATGGAGGAGCAGGAGTGCTTGGGACAGTTCTGTGCTCTCCGCTGAGATTCTCTGTGAGTCTACAACTATTCTAAGAAAAGAAGTCGAGGACCTGGAGCTAAGGTTCATTGGTAAAGATAACACTGGTTGCTTTTCCAGGGGACCTGGCTTTGATTCCCAGAACCCATATGACAGCTTGCAACAGTCTTTATTTCCAGTACCAAGAAACCTGTTGCCCCCTTCTGGTTCCCCTGGGCACTGCATGCACATGCAGGCAAAACACTAAAATACATAAAATTAAAAATCTTATGAAAGAAATCCATTATATTCAAAAGAAAAAAAGATGGATGTATCTGCTCTCTACTCTCTACCTTTCCCCTCAAATTTAAGCTGTTTCTTTTTCTCTTGCTTCTTTTTCTTTTTTTAAAGCAGAATTGGAGGGGGTTATTGAAGGTATTTTTGTTGTTGTTGTTCTTGTTGTTTTTGTTTGTTTTTTTAAGACAGGGTTTCTTTGTGTAGCCCTGACTGTCCTGGAACTCACTCTGTAGACCAGGCTGGCCTTGAACTTAGAAATCCACCTGCCTCTGATTCCTGGGTGCCGGGATTAAAGGCATGCACCACCATCACCTGGTTTACTAAAGATATTTTAATATAGATTTCAAGCATGAAGATTAAGAGTGAAAAAAGGTGATTAGAAAGGACACATTCCCACAGCACATGTGTGAGCTCCTCAAAAAGAAGTTGTTTGCTTTTTCATTTTATTTATTTAATTTTTAATATACTAATTAATTAAATTTGAGTCAGGCCTCACTGTGTAGCCCTAGCTGATTTGGAACTTGTCATGTATACCAGACTGGCCTCAGACTCAAGGGCATCTACCTGTGTCCTTCTCTTGAGGGTCAGCATTAAAAGTGTATGCCACCACACCCAACTCTTGGTTACTTTTTAATGTCTGTGGAGGAGAGGGGCAGTTAGTGTCTTACTCTATAGCCAGTTGGCCTGGAACTCATGGCAATCCTCCTGTCCCAGTCTTCAAAGTGTTTAGATTATAGGTATATCACCACATCTGTCTTTCCTTTCTTCCTCCTGCTTTCCCTTCTTCCCTCTTCCCTCCCTTCCTCCCTTCCTTTCTTCCTCCCTCCCTCCCTTCACCCCCCCCCTCTGGCAGGCTCATGCTATGTAGTTCTGGCTGGTACTCACTCTGTAGCCTAGGCTGGCCTCAAACTCATCGAAATCCTCCTGCTTCAGCCTCCCCAGTACTGTTACAAAAGAAAGATCCTGGACATTCTGGGGAGAAGAGAACCATTGGTCTCATCCTCAAGGTTGCTGAGGAAATGCCTTGTGTGTAAAGGAGAAACCTTCCTTATTTGGTCTGCAGAGAAAAGTCAGTTAAATATGCATTGCTGACCTGCAGGCCCTGGTTTGGGAATCCCTTCTTTGCAGTTAAGACTATTTAACTCGCAGCCCAAACTGTTCTGGACCAAGTCAAAGGGAGGCAGGAACACAGTGGTGCTCTTGGGTGAAGTGAGACCGCAGTGGAACTGTCGCATTCATAGGATTGGCTGCGGCCCACATGTGAGAAGAGGAGTGTCTGCTTGAAAAACTAAAACAGCAGCAGCAACAACAGCAACAACCACAACAAAAGTGGAGGAAGAGGGCAGCGGGCAGCTCCCGAAGGCTGAGGAAGGAGAAGCCACCCACCAAGGGAAGGTGTTTAGAGAGGAGACTAAGCAGCTGAGATCAAAGAGAAGGGCGCTGTCACGTGGCTTCTGGTGGGGATTGGTGAGAGCTGCTCCCAATCCACCCCCACCGGGCCCTGCACCATCGGAGCACACCCAGTGCACACACCTGGCACTGGCACAGGGTGTGCTCAGGGGCCTGGAGGGCAGTGACAAGCAAAGGCAGTGCCAGGCTTGTTGCTGCCCCGGGCACCTGGTCACATCACAGCAGCCCTGATGAGGGCTCTGGATTGTTCTGGAGTCTGCCAGGAGGCATCTGGAAGCTTCCCTTTGATGCTCAGCTGCTTCTGGTCTGGTTACTCCCCAGTACTTCCTAGTGGCAGCTCCAGCCATCCAGGAGGATAAACACATCTCCAGTGATGCAATGCATCCATGCCTTTGAGTCTGAAAACATAAAATATGATAGAGTTAGGCTGGCTGTTTAGCTGTCCAAGCAAAGGTCTATATGAATCCATCTCTAGCTGCAGGCTCTCTTAGCCCACCCTGGCTTGCCTCTCACACTTCAGCGTAGATTACTTCTGACCTGGTCCTTGTATATGGGCTGCCTTGTGTGAAGTCACGTGGATAGGAAAACATACAACCAGAGTGAGATTGCCTGAGTTCTGTCCAGGGTTAACCAGTTAGAGTCTCTCTAAGTTCTTTATGGGCCTGCTGGAATGGCTCGGCAGGAAAGGGTGCTGAGCGTTAGATGATGCAAGCCTACTGACCTGAGTGTAAAGGTAGAAGGAAAGGAAAGGACAGAGCCACAAAGTCATCCTCTGAACGCCAGACTAGCACCATTTCATGTGCACCTAATAAATAAGATTAAATTTTTGTTTTAAGGGTTATTTATGATTTTTTTGAGACAAGGTCTCATGTCTTTCAGTTTGACTTCAGTCTTCAAATTCTGTAGCCAGGGGACTAGAGAGATGGCCCAACAGTTAAGAGCACTGGCTGCTGTTCCAGAGGTCCTGAGTTCAGTTTGCAGCAACCATATGTTGACTCACAACCATCCATAGTGAGATCTGGCACCTCTTCTGGCCTTCAGGCAAACATGCAGACAGAACACTGTATACATAATAACTAACTAACTAGCTAAACAAATAAGTAAATAAGTAAAAAAGAAATTTTGTAGCCAAGGATGACTTTGAACTTCTGACTTTCCTGCCTCCTGAGTGAGGGATAACAGATGTTTGACACCAAGCCTGGTTCCTGCTGGGGATGAAACCCAGGGCTTCAAGAATGCTAGTCAAACAGTCTAAGAAAAAGCTCAACCCTCTCTGTAGACTCTTAAAGGGCAACATATTACCAATCATGGTGGCCCATGCCTTTAGTTCCAGGACATAGGAGGCTGAGGCAGGAGGATCTCTATGAGTTGGAGGCCAGGTAAACTTACATGGCAAGACCCTGCCTCACCCCTGACCCCCGTCCACACACACACTGAGAAAAGAACTTTTCTGTAACTTCTTCTAGAAGAGCTGCTACTCCAAGGACAGACACTTCCCTTGGACGTGGGGAAGACATTTGGTCAAAGTAAAAGGCAACAAAAAGACCTGATTTTATTGCACCTGAGGGAGAGACCCTGTTTGTTTATAGGCTCCTTCCAAAGACAACGCTAATGCATCCTGAAAGAGAGGGGGAAATCGAAGCGTTTGAAGATTATCGAGCTGAGATTAACTTTCTGTGATCTGCCAACATTTTCACTCATTTCTAAATCATAGATGGCCGAGTCTGTTGAGCAATCGGGAGAAAAATCACACGCAAACACAGTGTAAGTACTGATAAGAATCCTGAAGGTAAACAGCGAATTCCTGCTAATGGCTAAGTCACCAAGGTGAGATCCAGTCAGTCTAAACACACGCCCCTGCGAAGCAGGGCTGCCTAAGCTCGGGTTACACAGGCTGGGGAAACTTCTCCTTGATGCTTGTCAAGTGAAATTAATTGTGTATCTCCCATCAATCATTCCTGCCAGAGATATTCTCATTCTTGTAGATTCTTAAGGACCTCTCTGTCCGGCTGCTAAGACCCACCCCCGCTGTGTCCCCAGCAGGATGGATTTTGGGGGTGCCCAATAGCTAAAAGTTCTTGGGATTTTTGAGGAAGTCTGAGCCATGGTTTTTCACTGATGACCTGGGAAACTTACCTTTTTCAAATTGTGACACTTGGTGTGTGTTCCAACTTACTAACAAATATTTGACTTTGTAGAGTGTATCGAAGATTGCTCAGCAAGTTACAGTCTTGCAAGTTTGCACTGCTAATTATTTTCATAGAATAATTCAAAGAACTCAAGAATCCAGCTGACAAGAGAAATATTGAAAATCAACCCACACCTTCATTGTCCCACTAAATCATGGAGAATTTTAATGGATTTTCTTCCATATTTTTTCTTTTTTAATCTTTTCAGCAGCATATGTTAGTTATATGTAAAAGGTGGGTTCCACTGTGACATTTCCAGGCATGTATGTGATGCATTTTTATCATATTCATCCACTCCTTTCTCTTGTCCTTTCTTTCCTGTCTCTTTCCTAAGACAAGCAATCATTCTTAATCCAGGCTGGCCTCAAACTGGAGACAACTCTCCTGCCCCAACTTCATGAATCCTGGGATTCCAGGCTTGTGTGATATCTGGTTTACCTTGCTGGGATCAAATCCACGCCATCACATATACACCTGCCCATATGTCTGATCACCGTGTTGGCACCTGGTGCGGGCAGAGGCCAGAAGAGGCCATCAGATCCCCTGGAACTAGATTTACAGAAGATTGTGAACCACCCACCGTGTGAGTGCTGGAAAGCAAATCCAGGTCTGGAAAAGCAGTAAGTGCTTTAACCAGTGAGCAGCCTCTCTGGCATGTATGTATGTATGCTATGTATGTGTATACTCAGATTCTTTCTTGCCCTGACACCACGTTTCCTAAGAAGTGGCCAGTGTCACTTACCTGAGGGACTTTGCACACGTGATTGAAGTGTGTGACTCACTAGCTGTGGACTTTCTTTCAGTCAGAAAGTCTCCTCTTGGCAATCACCCCGTACTTCCTTACTCTGTAAAGAAAGGATGGGGAAGTTTAGACAGAGCCTGAACTATCACCCCAACCGAGGCACATCACCCTGCCTGCTGAGGAGGTCTCAAGGTGCAATAGTTTGCGTTTCTCTTCGGTCTAAGTGTTGGCAGCAGGCAGCCCTGACAAGAGAAGGGGACTTCCCAGAGAACATCCGCCCTGAGCTTCTCGCACCAAGCCACCTCAACCACAAAAGGGCCAGGATTGTCTGAAAACCATGAAGTCCATGTAGTGGCCCCCAAAGAAGCTCTAAAACACTCTAAGTTGTACAGAGGAACATGGGAAAATTGTCAAATCAAGCTCTCCAAAGGAGGGCAGGTATCATTTCCTAGAGAAAGATGCTGTGCCTGGTTCCTGGAGCGGGAGCTCTGGCTGGGGTAGAACACTTGCCTAGTATGCACAGCACCCTTGGTTGGCTCTTTGTACGCCACAAACCCAACACAAGCGGGCAGGCCTGGGGAGATGGCTAAGCCAGTAAGATGCTGTGCCATTCAGCCATGAGGCCCTGAGTTCTGATCCCTGGTACTCACATGGAGAGCTAGGTTCTGGCCAGGTGTGGCAGTGTAAGCCTTTAATTCCAGCACTCCAGAGGCCGAGGCAGACTGATCTCTGTAAATTTGAGGCCAGCCTGGTATACACAGTGAACTCAAGGATAGCCAGAGCCACATAATGAGGCCCTGTCTCAAAAAGAAAAAAGAAAGGAAAAGAAGCAAAACAAACAGCTAGGTTCTGGAGCGACGAAGACAGCATAAGCAGAGCTGGTCAGACAGCCAGGGAACTCTAGGCTCCTTGGTAGTCTCACCTCTCAAAATAAGGTGGAGGGTGACTAAGGAAGATATCTAATGTGTATCTTTGGCTTCCACATGCGTGTGGACACATGTACTGGTGTGCCTGTGCACACACAACATGTGTATGCACACAAAGAAAAGGAAAACAACAAAAACTTCACAGAAACTGAACTTCCTTCATTAATTATGTTTGACCTCATCATCTCCTGCCTAAGACCACTGTGCTCATCAATTTTATTTTTTTTGTTTTGTTTTGCATTACTGTTTGACTCGGAGTTTTTCCGTGTAGCCATGGCTTGTCCGGGAATTTGCTATGTAGACCAGGCTAGCCTCAGAATCACAGAGATCCATCTGCCTCTGCCTCCTGAGTGCTGGGATTAAAGGTGTGCGCCACCATTCATGGCCACTCCCCCACCCCCAATTAATCTTCTATATCTCTGGCCACTAAGTAGCCATGATGACCTTGAGAAATTATTCCACTGCCTCTGCCTCCTGAGTACTAGGATTACAGGATGTGCCACCACTTATGTGGTGCTGGGGTGGAACCCAGGACTTCCTGAAGCCGGGGCAAACACTGTACCAGCTGAACTACAGTTCCAGCCCTCCATTCATCTTCATTGGCCTTTTTTTGCGTCAGTCACCTGGATCTGATTAATATTAATATCTGATTAATATGGAGCCTGGCTGTGTGTCAGAACGATACAGCTTGTGGAAGGGGCTGGTGAGGTAGTCTATCTATCTAACTTTGGTGCATTTTTCATTGGAGGGGCATGGAGGGAAGGCGATGATTGTTGAAATCTGGAAGGATTTGGCCTTCTGGGGCTGTGACGTGACAAGGTTTCTGAAATACCTCCTGGCTGCCTTCGCCCCTTGAAAGTGAGCTGGCTGGTTGGGCAAGCCCTCTGGAGCTGGAGATGATGCCCTGGGTGGGAAGGGAGAAAGGGAGGCATTGGCCCCATAGAGTGGGGCCAATGTAGTGTTTTGGAGGAAGGCTGCTCATAGCGATTCAATACAAACATGGCTGTTCTTTGGACAGTTCTTTCAGAATACAATCCTAAAGAGTAACCTACACAAGTGTGTGATCATGAGCAAGGCTGCTAAATACAGTAGTTTTAAAAACCAGAAGAAACGGGCCACAAAGTCTGCTCAGTGGTCAAGAGCACTCGCTGTTCTTTCAGGGGATTGAAGTTCAGTTTCCAGAATTCAGGGCAGACTGCTCACAACTGCCTTCAGGGTAAGGGGGTCCAATACCATTTTCCAGTCTCCGTAGGTGCCCACATTCATGTGCATACACCCCTATATTACACACATGCGCACACATAGTCTAAAATTAAAGAAAAAAGAAACTGGACAGTGGTGGCGCTTGCCTTTAATCCCAGCACCCAGGAAGCAGAGATAGTGAGTTTGAGGCCAGCCTGGTCTACAGAGTGAGTTCCAGGACAGCCACAGTACAGAGAGACCCTGTCTCAAAATACCAAAAACAACAACAACAAAAAATGGAGGGAGGGGGGTTTAAGATGAAATCTTGTTGTATAACAACCTTGAAGCAATCTCCCTGCCTCAGACTCCTAAGTACTGGTGTAATTGTGAGCCACTGTAAGAGGCCAGAGTTTTTTGTAATTGCAATAAATGAATAAGTATATCCACAAGTAGGTAAACAACTCAAGAAAAGCAATCGACTATTGATATGCATTTGATTAAAATGTTGAGTCTGGGGCTAGGTGTGGTGACAGGCCTTTAGTCCTGGTACTTAGGAGACAGAGGCAAGCAGATCTCCTCTGTCATCAGAGACCAGCCTGACATACATAGGGCATTGTTTGTTTGTTTTTGAGACAGGGTCTCACTATGTTGCTCTGTGGCTGTCCTGGAACTCATGATAGAGGAGGCCTGCCTCTGTCACTTGAGTGCCTCTCTATGCCTGGCACACAGGGAGTTCTAGGCCAGCCAAGAGCTATGTATCAAAGTCCTGCCTTTAAAAAAAAAAAAAGTCTGATGTTGCCGGGAGATGTCCCAGCAGGTAAAGGTGCTTGCTACCAAGACTGATGACTTGTTCAGTCCAGAAATCCATGTGGTAGAGGGAGAGAATTAGCTCTCACCATTGTCCTCTGACCCCCCCACATTTGCTATGGCACATAATCCACACCTCCACCAAATAATAAATGTTAAAAACAATTAGGGTTTTGTATGCAATAGAATACTCCAGGATATTGAAACGAATGCCTATAACCCTGGCATTTGGGAGGTGGAGGAAGGAGGATCAGTGCAGGTTCAAAGCCAGCCTGGGATAAAAGTGAGGTCTTGTCTCAAAACAACAGGACGGGGCAGGTGGCACCTCTGCTCTCGCCGTACCCTCTGCTTTCTTGGCAATGTAGTAAATAAAACTTTTCATGTGTGACAGGATTTCACTGTGTAGACCAGGCTGGCCTCCATCACACAGAGACACATCTACCCTAGCCTCCAGAAAGTTAGGTTTAAAGGCCTGTGCTACATACAGTATCTGGCCTGTTTGAGTTCTTCAAAACAAGCCAAGCTGAGCAAACAGTGAACCGGGTGTGTGTATCTCAGACTGTGGAGCAGCACACCCCTTCTACTTGTTTATCTGTGTGCGTGCAAAAGTTATCTATGCAAAACTTGGTTACAAGTCAGAAGAACACTTACCCAGAAGTGTGAAGTTAGCCCCAAGTCCAAAGAGACTCAGAACCACACAATTTGCTATTATCTTTGAAGGGTGTGAAGTTAGGAGGAATGAGTTCTTATTATCTATAGTTTTTTTATTTTTTTGTTGTTTTTGACATGACCCCCCCATCATTATGAGTTTGAGGCCAGCCTTGGATACAGAGCCAACCCGTCTCAAAAAAAAAAGTAAAGAGGCTTTCCCTTAGGCCATTTCTCTGTGAGCCTGTAGATTTTTCTCGTTCTTGGCAGCCTGTAGGTGAGTTGTCAGTCCAGGGCAGTTGGGGATAATTGAATGCAAATGGCTCTGGGGCTGGGCTCAGGGCCTTCTGGGGAGAGCAGACCCCTTTCTAAGGCTGATCTACATCCCCAGCCCAAAGGGAATATTTTGAACCAGAGTTTTCTAGTTCCTTGGAAAAATCAATGTGAAAGAGAAGGCAGATTTCTGCTGGGAAGCGATCACTGTCTTGATCACCTTCCATCAGTGCTCACTTACCCTGTGAAAGAGGGCTATGGACTGAGGCTGAATCCATCCTGGGAGGGGTGGGTAGGGGTGGGTGGGTGTGGGCAGGTTCTTCACTGGTTCAGCTTCTGGTGAAGACTGTCTTGTTTTGAGGAGTGACTTTCATTTTACTTAGCTTCTGCCACTTTTTTGTGCATGATATATGTATATACGTACATACGTATGTGTGTATGTGTATTGGGGACTGACCCTAGGACCTCTCACTAGCTAGGCAAAAGACCCATCTCACTAAGTTGTCCAGGTTGACTTTGAACCCACTCTGTAGCGTGTGTAGGCCTGAAACTCTCTACCTTCTTTCCTCGGCTTCCTGAGTAGCTGGGATGGCAGGGTGTACCACTAGACTACCTTCACGTTATGCTTTTTGGGGGTGGTGGTGGTAGGGAAGGTTATTTTCTTTTGAGACAGGATCTTACTCTGTATCCCAGGCTAGCGTAGAGCCCGTGGCAACCCCCCTGCCTCAGCTTCCTGAGAGCTGGATGACAGACCTGAGCCACCATCACTTTGAGTTTGAAAGTGCATATTTTGTCCTTCCTCTATAAACCACCAGTTTGCCTACTGCAGGGGGGGAGTGATTTCCTCGCATCCAACTATAAGGTCACCTGGTGCCTGGGGCAGAGCTGCTCAGAGAGAAGCTGTTGGATTCCCACCGCCTGGAGGTGTCATGTGTCAACCCCCCNAGTTCTCCACTTCTTACAGGGAAAAGGCCTGATTACAACAACCCTCTCAGGTTTAAGTTGCCTTGTGAACTCAGGAAAACTCTTTCAAAGATCTACCTCCTCGCCCACCCGGGGCCGGTTTCTACGTTTGAAAAGGCTTAGGACCGTGTCCAAGTCTGGCAGTCCACACAGAAGTCTGACCTTGAGTTAAGTTATTTTCCTAGAGTATTGGAATCAAATGACAGCTGCCTCTGGGCTGTTTCTGAGGAAGTTGTTTAGCATAGGCTCAGGACATAGCTAAGGGCAAGTAATGTCATTGTTATTGATTTAACTCCCTTATGTTAATTATCCACCTCACACCAGATTTTTGCCACCCAGGAAGAGGAGTTAGGGGAAAGGGCTGAAGGTCTTAGTGTTACCGAAAGACTTAGATATCCTATTAAGACCTTAAAGGCATATACATATGTATCACAGTTTTAATCTTTTAAAATTACGTGTTGGGCGGGCAGGGCTTGTGCTTGCCTTGACACTTGTGGAGATCTGAGGACACCTTACTGGAGTCCTTTCTACCCCTTGGGTAGTTGGTGATTGACCGCAGGTGGTCAGTCTCCCAGATAAGCATTCTTACCCATTAAGTCAGGGGCCTCTTCTAGAGAGGTTGAGGTTATGGATATATTTTGTTTAGTTTTTCAGACAGGGTCTCTTTCTAGCTCCTGCTGTTCTGTAAGTTACCAGGTTGGCCTCAAGCTCACAACCTCCCTCTGACCTCCAAAGTCCTGGGATTGCCAGTTTGAGTCACCACGCCTGACTAAGAAGAAATGATACATTGTAACTAAGATCACCTAGGGACCATTATTACCAATGATGGCCACTCCACCACTGGTGCACCTTGTCATCCTGGCACATGGGAGGTAGAGGCAGGATAATCATTCATAAAATACTTATGACTTGAGGTCATTCATAAAATAGTTATTTTGTTCCATCCATTGTGTTTTTTCCCCCAGATAGGTTTCTCTGTGTAACAGCTCTGACTGTCATTGAACTCATAGAGATCCAGCTGCCTCTGCCTCCCAAGTGCTAAAATTAAAGGCACACGCCACCACTGCCCAATTTATTATGTAATATTTTTGCCATTGTGAGACAAGGTCTTATTAAATTGCCCATGCAGGCCCAGACCTTTCAGTAGCTTGCTGGACCTCCCGCGTGGCTGTTGTGTTCAGTGTATGGCCTAATTTACTTTTCCACTATTTTTTTTTCAGAATGTGCGGATGCATGAACGTCTGGTTTTCCCGCCATGTTGCCTGCATCACAGTTTTGTCTAACAAAATAAGCTTCTGTGTACTTATTTGCGATGTTGGTAACTGAACATGGACTTGAGGAAGTCACTGCCCTGGAGCCATGTGATCCTTTCTGTAGTTCAGGCCCGCAGAGCATTGTGTCCCCTTTGCCACATTGTCTCCTGCTGGAGGCTAGTTGAGGTTTCCCTGCCATGCTCTCTGTTCCTTACCTCAGGTACTTCTTCAGTACTTTTGAAATTGGGGCTCAAAGAACCCAGGCTGACCTCAAACTCAGTAAGCAGCTGAGGTTGACCTTGAACTACTGACCTCTTTCTCCACTTGCTTGGTGCTAGGATTGCAGGTGCTCACCACCACACCCAGTTTTTCTTAGTTCCTGGGGAGGGGATTGCATTCTCAGACACTGGAAGTCTACAGTTTGGTCTTTGGCCAATCTCTGCTGGGGATTTCCTTTTGCCTCACTTCCTTTCCTCAAGGTCACTCTCTTTGGAGTTCCCCTCCCCATCCTTTCTGGCTCACTCCTTCTCCCTGCCCATGTGACTGATAACTTGGAGGAAGACTCTCCGGCTGAGATGTGACCTGTGTAGAGTATCTCTACTAATAAATAGGGTTTCACCATGTAGCTTCACTATGGAGACCAGGTAGATCTTGTACTCTTGACTCCTAAACCCTAGGACCAAAGGCACCACCATGCCTGGTCATTGGCTTTTTAAATATTTCTTCTTATTTTTATTTATGTGCCTGTTTTGCCTAAATGTTTGTGTACTGTGTGTGGTCCTGGTTCTCATAGAGGCCACAAGAGGGCATCAGATCCCTTGGAACTAGAGTTACAGATGGCTGTGAGCCTCTAGGTGGGCGCTGGTACCTGAACCCATGCCCTCTGCAAGGGCAGCCTGTGCTCTTAACCACCAAGTATCTCTCAAGCTCCACAATGTCTTTTTATTTATTTGTCTGTCTGTTTATTTATTTTGGTTTTTGTTAATCAAGACAGGGTTTCTTTGTCCTGGATCTCATTTTGTGGACCAGGCTGGTTTCAAACTCACAGAGATCTGCCTGCCTCTGCTTCCCTGGTGCTGGGGTTAAAGGTATGCGCCACCACTGCCTGGCCCCACAATTTCCATTTTAAATTTTATTTTTTACAGGCCAGCCTGGGTGTATTGCAAGACCCTTTTTCAGTAAACAACAAAGTTCATTTTATTTCTTAGAGCTTTTTACTATTGCACAGTTTATTTAATCTTTAATTTTTGGTGGTGAATGGGAGAGGGAGGTTGAGACAGGGTTTCCTGTGGCTGTTGCTGGCCTGGAACACGCTCTGTAGCTAAGGCTGCCCTTGGATTCCTGATCCTCCTGCCTCAGCTCCCTGAGTGCAGTAAAGGTATGTGTCACTACATCTGGCTTGCGATTTAAACTTCACTGTGGCTTCTCGAAGTAGGCACCCTGGGCAGGTTTAGAAGAGCCGAGGAGAAATGGAGAGTAGCAACCCATTGACTCCATCCATTCCAGATTGCAGCCTTCAGCCACCTCGCTGTCTCTGGTTTCTGGTGACCCTTCCTGGAAGCGAGACTCAGCTAGGACTACAGTAGGCCGCACGTGATATAGAGATTTCTGTCCTTTGAGTCAGTCAAAGACCAGGTGTGATGATACAGGAGACCTCTGCCCCCTTTTGCAGCTTTAAGCCCCATTAATAAAAGAATTTAGCAATGGATGCAAATGGAAACTCAAGGACTATTTTATTAGTGTCTAAAAGAAAAACCCCAGGGTAGGTCAGCTGTAAAGCCCTGCCGCTGCCCAGAGGAGGGGGCTGGAGAAGAGAAGAGAAGAAAGAATATGCTATGAACACTGACATATAGGACAGACATTCCAGGACAGCCAGGGCTGCACAGAGAAACCCTGTCTCGAAAAAGGGAGAGTCACAAGTGAGCAGACTTAGGGCCCTACATACCTGTAAAATGCCGGATTAGAGGAAGGGATTCTGGGAAGGAACAGGTTCAAGTGTCTCCTTAAAGAACTAGATATTCTGCCTAACTCTTAGCATGACTCAAAGTGAGCCTGCCTTCCTGGGGGTGGGCCCTGGGCTGAGTATCAGCCCCATCTAAGCAGAATGCCAGGTCTTTATGATGCCAGGTCTTACGAAGGCAGAGTTTGCAGACCAGGAGGTTTTTGTTTGTTTGTTTGAAACAGGGTTTCTCTGTAGCTTTGGCTGTCTTTTTTATTACTCCAGCAGTGGAACAGACCTATCATCTCAGTACTCAGAAAGCTGAGGCACAAGGATTGCCATGAGTTCCAGGTTAGTCCTCTTCAGTATGACCCCGTGTTTCAAAAACTAAAGCAAGGCCAAGGTTGGACCCAAGTTGGCAGAAAGCGTCCCTGTCAGGTAGCCCAGGCAGGCTTTGAATTTGCAATTCTCTGGCCTCAGCCTTCTGTGAGCTGGAGTATAAGCCAGTGTTGCTTCTCTTAAACCCTGTGTTTCAAGTCTGGAGAGATGGCTCAGTGGCTGAGAGCACTGGCTTCTCTTTCAGAGGACCAGAGTTCAATTCCCAGCACCTTCCTATAGGTCCACCTATGATTCCAGCTCCAGGGGATCTGACACCTTTGTCCTCTGTGGGTACCTGCTTACATGTGACATACACAGACACACACATATTCATATAGAAAGAGCTGTGTGTGGTGGTATGTGTCTTTAGTCCCAGCATTTGGGAGGCAGAGACAGGCGTGCGCCACCACCACCCGGCTTAATTAATGAATTTAATTTGATAAAATAATAAAAAATTGTAATACAAAACCTGACTCAACCTTAAATATTTACATTTCCCTAAGAATAAGGAGTTTTTCCTCCCATACCAGTTTTACATTTTCCTAATCTTCTTTACAGCTTTCCCCAAATAGAAGACCCAGGTGACCATATTTACTTTCAATGTTTTTTTTTTGTTGTTTTTTTGTTTGTTTTTTGAGTCAGGGTTTCTCTGTGTAAAACTGACTGTTCTGGAACTCACTCTGTATACTAGTCTGGCCTCGAACTCACAGACATCCACCTATTTCTGCCTCCCAAGTGCTGGGATTCAAGGCATGCAACACCACTGCCCGGCTGTTTTCTTGTTTTATTTGTTTGTCTGTTTGTTTGAGACAGAGTCTCCTAATATAGCTATGGAACTCACTCTGTAGACCAGGATGGCTTCAACCTGAGAGAGACCTATCTGAGTTTCAGGAGGGCTGGGACTAAGGGTGTGCATCACCCTTCCCGCCTGTTTTCTGAGACAGAGTCTCCTGTACTCCGGGCAGGCCTTGAACCCATTGTGTAGTTAAGTATGACCTTGAGTTTCTGGACACCCCCCCCACCTACCTCTTAGATTCCATTGAGCACTCTCCTGAAGTGCTGGGAATGGAACACAAGACTTAGTCCTTAGGCAAGCATTCCACCCATGGAGCTACACCCCCAGCCAAGGAAAATGTCTTTTGTGTTTAAAGACATCCTGCTGACTTGTATTATTTGATACTTTTAAACATTTTTGTATGTTTGTTTTGTGCTTCTGAGAGAAGGTTTTGCTAGGAACTTGCTTTGTCGACCATCCTAGCCCAGAACTTGGAGATCTACCTGCCTCTGTCTCCCAAGTGCTGGAATTACAGGAAAGTCCCTCCCACGCTGTCTGTTAAAAAAACCCTGGTGTTTTCTCTAAGGCTCTGGAGAGCGTCCCTCAGCCAAACTCAGAACCAGCTCTGTTTGTTACAATCCAGTGGCAGACCAGACCTGAGGACCGACCTGTTTGCCTCTAGGAATTTTCTAGGTCTCAGTTTCTTCCACATAGACCAAGCTTCCTTCCAGCCCATAAAGGCAAATTAACAAGGGGAAAAAAAAAGACTTCAGGTTTTTTTTTTCTCTTTTTCAGTTTAGGGCCGAAGACGTCTGCCTTTTGCAGAAGCAGCTCTGAAAGTTGGCTACGTGATTTCTATTCCAGATGTCCCGCCTCTGCAAACCTGCCATTATCTTCTGCAAATGCTTGGCTGACAGTCCTTTTCATCCGAGAGGCATTTTGAACATAACATGACTGTTTATTTAAAGTCTCATGCACTTAGAAAATAATGGCCAGAAGAAGAGACTGTTTGCCTGGTGTTCAAGCCCTGAAGCTTCGCCAGCCCCAAGTTTCCAGGGGGGCTGCTTTAGTTTGCCTGTGTTCTGTCACTTTAAACATACGTTAGTCCAGATACTTTTATCCTTCCTTTTGAGCTTGTTCCCAGCTCACACAGCACTGCTGGGAAAGACAGAGGGGCTGCAAAGTTGTGAAGGTAATGACAATGACATTTTAGCTTCTCACTCCCAAGGAGTTGCTTTTCTTTTAATTTATTTGTTTTGAGACAGATGTCTTAGTTACTATTGGATGCTCTGACAAAATGCCCAACAAAAGCATGGTAAAGAGGGAGGGCTGCAGGAGCAGGAAGCTGCTGGTTACCCGACTTCCATTGTCACCGGAAGTGAGCATCCAGTACAAGCTGCCACTCACTTCTCTTCCTCCAGCTATTTAGTTCCCATCCCACTGACAGAACCACCCCATCCGCAGTGGTCAGGTCTTCCTAATCAAGACAATTCCCATGATGCCTGTTCAGAGGCCCACCTCCCAGGGCATCCCAAGTCTTGCCAAAGTGCCAATAGTAACCCTTGGAGCTGCAGTTACAGATGGTTGTGAGTCATCTTGCTGGTGAGAGTCAAATCCAATCCTCCGGAAGAGCAGTCAGAGCTCTTTGAGCCACCTCTCCAGCCCCAAAGCACAAAAGCTTAACAAACAAAAGCATAAAAAAAACTTTATGATAGAACTTTCATTGAATTCATCAGGACAGAAATGAGGCAAGTTAACAAAATAAGGAATGAAAATATGATGTTATCAAAGATACTGAATACAGATGCCAGAGATGGTGAACCCATGTGCCGGAAGTACTGAGCAGGGGTCCGGAGGTACTGAGCGAGTCAGGTGTTGAAGGTAACTCCCTCTAGAAGAGAGACGATGTCAGTATTGGTTCATGTTTCTGTGCTTCTAGGTGTGGCCTGAAGCAGGCTATTTCCTTTTCTCTAAAGTATCTTGCCATGTTTACCTTCATAGGGCTCTTTTGATGACTAAGAAGAACCGGAAGAGTGCTGGGCCAGCGAGATGGCTCAGTTGGTGAAAGTGCTTGTATCAAGTCTGAAGACCTGCACTGGTCCCTGGGGACTGCCATGGTAGAAGAGGAGAGCTAAGCTGTCCTTTTATCTACACACGTGTGCCATGCCATGTGGGTACATGGGCACACACGCAGTGAGTACACACATGAGCATCATAAAGTAAGCCTACTGCATAGAACGATGCTGTTGAACATCTGCCTCTTGGTTTCTCTTTTTGCTGCTATGACAAACTTCCCAACGAAAGCAACTTAAAGAAGAAAGGGTTTTTGAATACACAGTTCCAGGATACAGTCCACCATGGCAAGGCAGTCAGTCCAGGGAGCAAGTCACAGTTAGGAAGCAGAGGAAGGAACCCCATGCCACTCAGACCTGTGCCCGCCTCCCTCATATAGTGCGGGCGGCATCCACAGTTAATATGACAGTGTCCACAGTGCGGACACTAAGAGAGACGTACACAGAGCTAATCTACATGGGAAGTAGGACTGGGAGCGTGGGGACCTTGTGGAGAGGGGAGGGGAGAGGCAGGGAGGGGAGCAGAGAAAAATGTAGAGCTCAATAAATATTAATAATAATAATAATAATAATAATAGATGACAGTGTCTACAGGCCCCTCTTCCAGGTACTTCTAGATTCTGTTGACAATTCAGACCAACCATCACAATCAGAAATACAGATTTATTGTTTACAGACATGTTTCTAAGAATTGATCAAGTCAAATGGAAATTATATGATGTCAAAACATGATACAGGATTGCATATAACATAATCTCACTTAGATAAAAGAAAAGATTTGCCGGGTGGTGGTGGCGCACGCCTTTAATCCCAGCACTCGGGCGGCAGAGGCAGGAGGATCTCTGTGAGTTTGAGGCCAGCCTGGTCTACAAGAGCT
>LOJH01031532.1:5789-16807 GCA_001685095.1 Ellobius talpinus
GATAGATAGATAGATAGATAGATAGATAGATAGATAGATAGATAGATAAATTGTTTCATTATAATGAGTTTAAATCTTGCAATATGTGAAAAGTTCTCCAGTCATGTTATCATCTATGTGTTCTTTGAACATGTTTTATTAATACTTTGTGTAAGCAATAGTCAGGTGGTATTACTCAGAAATGATCCTACTTAGAAAGATGTTAGAATCTTTTACTATGTTAGATATCTTTTGATATTTTCCTTTCCAAAGTCAAACCCTAAATAGCATCCTGATCTAAGGTTAATTTAAAATACTCAGCAAAATTGTTCTTGAATCTTGAACTTTAAAATAAAGTTTGTTTAATATCATTAATTGCATGAAAAGTCTTGTTGAAGATATGTCTAATCATTACCACATTTTGATTCTGTAGCACAAATATTATTAATATAATATCCAACATTGTGTAATATTGTTCACATATGTTAATGTCATCACTGCCCATACTATGCCCTGGTGGTGGTTTGTCTGTTAGACAAACAGGTCATAGCATCCCTGATAACTCCGTTTATTTCATTTATTTTCACGATTTTATTTTAGGTCTTGTTTTCTAGCCTGAGATGGCCTCAAAGCAGTTAGTATTTTAAAATTATGCAGCTAAATAGTTCTCCACACTTCTTTAGATTTTAATATTTTTGTCATGAACTCTCATCAGACCTCCAATCATGGCCATTTTAAGTTTTTGGCATCCATAGATAGCAGTTTGTGCTGTTATTGTTTTTCACTGATGCTCCCTGAAAGCTCTTATAATCAACTACAAGCCAAAATGTTTATACTCAGCAAATAATATCTCAGAGGCCCATGGAAGGACTTTTGCCAAGCAGCCTGGGGCACAGACTTCTGACTGAACAGTCTAAATGACATTGAAACCTTACCACTGGACTGAATTGGGGTTTCCAGAACTCTAGTAGAGAGGCCAATGGTCTCATGAAGCTGGTGACAAAAGCACAGGAAACAGGGAAGCACTTGAAGATGGCTGAATGTGCTAATGAGAGATGATTGCAAATTTTTTTGGAATATTTCAGATGCTTTCTGTTTAGAATTCTGGAAATAAATATCTGAGATCTATTTTTTATTAAACTGTTTAGACCTCAGGAATTTATCAATTTTTTCATGTGTAAAAGAAAGAAAACATTAACTTTTATAAGTGGGAACTTAATTTTCACTAATTTTAATTGAAATTTAGTATTCCCATCAAACTTGAAAGTAGGAAATAATGGCAATATTAGGACTAACCTAATGATTTTGTTGGAAACAAAATATGTACTTTTAAAATTTGCAGATATTTATAATGTTGTAAGTATTACTCTTTGTTTACTTATTTTATGATTTGCTAGAAATTTACTTCTTAATTAGTTTAAATAGGATTTCTTAGCACTTAATAGTTGTGTATATTTGTGGTGTTTGATGTGATATTTTCATACTTGTGGATAAGAAGTACTGATCAAATGAGGCTCAATTCATTCATTTATATCGCCTTGCCATGATTTTGTTTGGAGATGTTAAATTCTTCTCATCCAATAACAGCACATGCAGCTGATTGTGGCTCCTAGATGTGATGCTGAAGAACACTATCATCCATCTCTTCTATCTAATTATTTTGTTCCCCCGTCTTCAAGATTTCTGTTGCTGACTGATCATTGTTCACGTTGAGCCAGTGTTTCAGCTTCTACCCAGGAGACAAAAATCTTTACCCATCTCCTCTTTTTTTTAACCTGTTTCAGTCCTCTAGTTCTGTCCATTTTGTGATAATGGACATCTATGTTATTAGAGTTTATCTAAAATCTTCTATCTTTACTACTGTAACAGGTATCATATTATTATTTTCACTGTAATTCACAGCTTTTAATATGCTATAGTTGGATTTTCATATGTTTCAAGAAATTTCTCCATTTTTCTTCTTAATGTGTAGTTGGTTCATTCTTTAACGGCTAATCTCATGTGTTTGTTTAATTCCTAGTTATTTTAATCACTAAATTTGTTTTATTTATGATATTCCATTGTGTTCAAAAATGAAGTTATTTCCTGTTATTCCAGCTTACTAGACATTTTTTGTTGTCTAATATGTAGCAGCTGGGTAATGATAGAAAGCTGGAGGGGCTTTACCAGCAACAATAAACCTGGTTGGACAAACTGTATACTTGGAACTTTTTCAGAGGGCACTTCATCTTTGTGCCTGCATTTTCTATGCTTTACAACAGAAAATAACCACTTTGAAATCTTGAAATATTAAGTATTTCTACCTGTCATCATCAAATATGCAAATTGCATACAGAGGTCTCAGAGATATTTATTGTCACTGTCCATAGCTCTTCATACCATGCGCTAAATTCCTGAATTTAACTTGGTATTTTCATATGATATCATTTTTCATTTTTTTTCTTTTAATTGTTAAAGAATTCCCCTTTATTGCCACCCACCATAAATCAAGCACCCTACACTTTCACGGTGATGGTTAGTATTGTAAAGCTGACAGACTCTGGAGTCACGTGACGAAGGAACCTCTGGAAATGTTTGTGGGAGACTGTTTTGATTGCTTTGGTTGATACAGGAAGACTTATTTGTGGACCAGACCAACGCGATGTAAGTGGAGGCACGAGTTGAGAATCAACAGGTACACATTCATTGCTTTCTGTTCCTGCCGTGATGTCACCAGCTCCCTCAGCCTTCTACCACTGCAACTTTCCCACTGTGATGGACTGTAACGTGGAATTGTAAGTGAAAATATACTTATTATCCTTTAGTTTGCATTAGTCAGAATATTTTATCACAGAGGAAGGGAAATAAAGATAGTCTCCTAGTCTCAACATTTTAGAAATCTGTAATGAAAAACCCATGGTGGAAGACAGAGATATGAACACATTCAGAGACAAGAGTCTTTCTATATTTCTTTTATTAAAAATAGTTTTTTTACATAAAATATATTCTGATTACAGATTATCCTCCCTCTATTATCTTCTTTTTGTGAGTAAGGGGAGAGATAGCAAAATGTTCCTCTTTGAGCAACATTTAGTAAGGTTTTTTTCCATGTTCTCTTTTTAGCCATGGCACATCCTTGTCTTGGGTATTTGTTCTACAGAGTTCAGGTCAACCAGACATTATCAAGTCTGTTTAGTGAGGATCTCTCACACTTAGCCACACATAGTAGCACAAGCCAATAACACCACACTTCCAGTTAGCCACCATGGAAAAATTATAAGCTACTAGTAAACCTTGGCTGCATAGTGAGTATCTACCTCAAAGAGAATTGACTCTTATTAATTAGCTATCAACTGGCTTGTTCAGCCTGCCCATTAGTTGCAAATACTCAGGTGCCCCTTTGTCTGTGCACTTGAGTTCAATTTCTACTTTTTGTTGCAAAAGTCTTTAATGAAGTCTATTGGTTACAATTTGCCCTTGATAGATCTCAAAAGGAAGTAATTGTATTTTCAGAGATGGAGTATCACAAAAAGGCTAGCCTATCTTTCGTTTTACCAAAATATATTGATACACTGTGTAATTTTAAATGAAGTTAATATATTTATACTTTCTTAAAATGTTATATTCTATGAATGAAACATCAACATGCTTGTGTCTTCCTTGGCCTATTTCTTAATTCAAAAATAAAATATAATTTCACCATTTTCTCCATTCTCTTTCTGAAAAATCAGAAAATAATTGTTTTCTATGTGTATGGAATTGCCATAATTTCATGTTTGGTTTTGGTTTTGCCTCTTAAATAATAACTGAGTATCCATTGGTGAGTTTTTTCCCATCCATCCTTCTCCTTTCCATTCCCTTACTTTGTAGCCATTATTCTACTCTCAGTTTCTATGAGATCAATTATTTATGGCTGTGCATATAAATAAAATCATCTTGTATTTGTCTTTTCACCTCCAGTTTTATCCATATTGTTTTAACTATCTAGATTTTGTTATTTTCAATAGATGCATATGATATTCTTGCATATGTACCATCCTTTCTTTATCCTTTAATTATCAGATGAACATTTAGGGTGTTTTAACTTCTCAAATACTATGAATCAAGATCTAATAAATGTAAGACTATAGCTACTCTTTAGCAAGGTGATTTTATTTCTTTTGGATAAATTGACATGGTATCATCAGCGCTTGCTTATTCTGCCATTAATTGTACAAGAAGCCTTCATACTATTGGGGAAATGGCTGAACTTATTTACATTCTCATCAGCAGAGTGTAAGTGCCGCTTTTGGCAGCATGATTGCAAACATTTATTTTTTTTTATGTCTCTGGTAAAAGTATGTTATTTATTTCTCTTCATATTGACTTCTGTTGTAGTTTGCTTTTCTGCTGCTCAGATGAAGCACTTGGCTAAAGTAATCTGGGGTAGAGAGGGTTAATTTGTCTCCTGCTTCCAGGTTGCTGTCCATCATTGAGGGAAGTCAGGATAAGAAGTGAAATGAAAATTTGAAGCAGAAAATCTGAAGTGCCCCTGTTTACTATCTATCTTATGTGTTCATTCCATGCCTAGGGAGGGCAATATCATGACTGGGCTGCACTCCCCCTAAATTAATTAAAGACCAAGACAACCCCCACCCCCACAAATACTAGGTGATGATTGTGGGGAAACTGGATGCTCACATCAAGAAGAATAAAAGTAGAATGAATATATAATACATATATATTCATATATCATCATAAAATTAATTATAATTTTAATATACTATCCTGATGTTGTAAAATTACTTGTAGAAAATATTGAACAAAAAGGTAAAAGACATTTCCTGAAATTTGATTTTGTATACAGAATTTTCTAAACTGCAATGCTAATAATACACCAAAGAGACTAGCTATTTTATTATCTTTACATTTAATAGATGTGTTGCTATTTCAGGGGAGCTTTTTTGTTGTTGTTCATCTTTGCCATTGTTATTTTATTGCTTTGAAATGTTTATCTCCCCAGACTACTTGCCTTGTTATTTAAACACTGTAGGTAAGGGTCCTATTAACTATCTCATGATCTCATTTGTAATTCTGAATGAGGTAGTATATGTGTTCTGACATAGTAAAATTATTATATGTGGAATCATGGAGATTGAACATAATTTCATAAGCCATTGGTGTATTTGTTGGTTGAGTTAAGGAGATATTACCTTCAACATTTTAATGGTTTTCTAGACTTCCTGCTCAGAAAACTCTACACTCTTACATTTTCATCTGTTTTTTGTTTTATGAAACTATTTTTTGCCACATTAATTAATGCTCATGCTAGATTTTTATCACAGAAACAAGAAACTACAATAATCTAATGGATTCCTTAATAGAGACTATTTTTTACCAATTCACATTCTTCTGTTTCTCAATAATTTAGTTTATAAAAACATACTTGAAAAAGGCAAAATCAGAGCTTGCATTAGGGTCTGCTTCTCACTATTTTGTACGCATTTCTCACTAACATGTACATCTCTCTTTAGCATCATGTCTACTTAACAAAACACATATTAACTTCCCTGCTCGGCCCTGTGACCTCCAGCCACTGGGTTTAGAACGCCAGCCATGGATCCCTCCCATGACACAAGCCTCAACTTCAACCAGGAAGTGATTGGTTACCCCTAAACAAACCTACCACTATTCTACCCATGGGCATCTCTTGTCTGACCATTTAGTACCGTACACAGAGTACACAAGTGAGTAGGAATATTTGATAACTCTCCTCCAGCAGCTTGGACAGCACCTTCTAGCATTCTGAGGGTCAGTCTACAGGAAGGCAGTTCTCATCTCAATTCTGGTTTGATTTCTTCATATCCTCAAACAAGAGTACGTGGTGCCTTTGCCAATACTGTTTTGCCATCTCTCTCTAGTGTCCAACTGACAGTGGTAGCCTTGTCTATATTATTATGGGGACCTTGAGAGTCAACCTGGCCAAGAGCTCATGGGAAATGGACTGCCCTTGGAATTAGGGAATTATAATTTTAATTTAATAACCCATAGAATCTGCAAACAGTTTTTCTATGTTTGTAGATGAATGTATCCAAATTATTGCTATAATAATTAGGAAGTTCTCTAGTTTATATATTTCATAATATTGTATATTATTACTGTCTTTAAAAAACTTGGTTGTACTTTAACATCTTATATGTTCATTTGTGTTACCCTGTAATTCAAGTAGGGGTTTAGAACTTTCTAGGTCATGAAGCTCAAAATTGTACTTATGCTGATTTAGCAGTTAAATGGTATTTGACTTCTTTTAAACTTGGAGAACTTTCCATAAATCTTATAATTTAAACCATATCTTTCTATTTCCTTTTCTCCTGAAGTTCTTAACAAAACATTTATTCCTTCTGGGTTATACAAGGAATCTTTTCCAGTGTGGCTTCTTTTTTTTCCCCTTATCTTCATCCTGTATTTTGGAAAATTTGAACATTTTAACTTTCTGGTAACAAATTTATTACATCTTGTTTTTAAATCCATCATCAACTTCTTCAAAATCTCTGTTGAGGTGTTTCCTTTACTGTGAAATTATGTATTTTTATTCTAAAACTTTGGTGTTTAGAATATTCTTAATTATCTGTGGAATTTTATGGTTAGAACCCCACAAATAGTCCCACATAAAAGGAAATTTATTTCCTCTAGGTATAATTCTGCCCCCACCCTGCCCCCACCTCTGTCTCTGAATCTCTTTAAAACAGTTTTTCTTGGCAAACAGACCCTTAAGCCCTGCTTTTCAGAATCAATACTCAACTCATATAATTAAACTTTTAAAAACAGACTAAAAGTCAATTAGTAGATTCATGATTAAGAACGTCTATCTTTCTATCTATCTATCTATCATCTATCTATCTATCACTATCCTAATCTGCTTAGTTTGTGTTCACCCAGCCTGGGTAGAGGTAAGACTTCTCTAGTTGTTTGGCTGCTTTGCTTTTCTGGTTTTCTGGTTGAACCCCAATTTCTGTCTCTGGGATTTTATTATTCGCACTACATTTGGTTCCAATGTTTGGGGTAAAAATTGACAATAAAGCCATTTGCCTAAAGCTTTTTAGCTACCAACACAGGCCAGGGCTCCAGCCTCATCTGCTCACCCTGCTAGTAGGCTTTCTTTTCTTTTCCTTCCTTCCTCCCTTCCTTCCTTCTTTCCTTCCTTCCTTCCCTTCTATTTTCTTCTCTCTCCCCCCTCCTCTCTCCACTGTGGCTCTCCCTGCACCCGCTTCTTAAGCTGCTGCCAAACTATGTAGCTGCCTTGAAATCCAGTCAGGTTTTTACTGGAATTTTGATGATTCTCCTGATGTAACAGCTGAAACTGCTAAGTCATTAAAGATATGGTCTCTGATATAGATTGTAATTCAACCCTCTAATGATATATTGAAATCTTAATTCTCTGCCATATAGTGTGGTCAATATCATAGTTAAAGTGTTTGCAAATGTAATCTTGTTAATATGGCATCAAAAAGTGCTTACTGGCTTTATTTTTAAAAGGAAAAAAAGACTGACTTGGAACACAAAGTGAATTCTGCATAATGATGGTGGCATGAAGTGTTGCCTCTATAAGCCAAACACATTGAATGTTGCTGGCAAACTCATGCCTCACAAGGGGCAAAAAAGAATTCTCCCTGAAAACTTAAGGAAGATCACAGTCCTGAAAGTGTTAAAATTTTAGACCTCATAAATGAAAAGAGCATATTTTTCTCCCTCTTATTTTTTTCATATCATACACATTGTGGCTTATTTTACTGCAGGTGTAAGTATTTAATAGAGTCTCATGTCCATTTCCATCAAAATTCTCCCTTCTCAGTTTGAGAGAGATAAAGCATCAGTTTGCTTGCCACAGTCGATGTCGTGGCAATGTAGGCCTCCAGGTTTCTATTGATTATATGTTATTGTAATACTGGGCATACCCTGAGGAAAGCCTATGCTTAATGCATTAAATTCCATTGGAAGTTTGTAAAAATCAGTAGTCTATAATTTAGTAGTGTAAATCTTAGGACCTCTGTGGTTTCTCTTAAATAAATTGCCTGTGGAAAACCCTGCACTATCTGAATGAATATGTCCTTAGGAAGGCTTGAAATCCAAAAGCACATTATTTTTTAATAGAAATTCTAAAACTTTTTAAATTTTTTAATTGACTGTGATTAGTTACTTGACTTTATACATGGACTTTCTAATTGTTTGTAGAAACACACAAAAAAAATAGTTGATGTACAAACCTGGAATTTTGATATCTTTACATCATTTAATCTGAAAAAAATCGATATTGAATGTTCTAATCAGCAAACATGAAAATATTTCCAATTATTTTCATCTTGAAAGAATTTTCATCTTTATACTTATTTTATTCACACATATATGCATATATATGAAATATATTATATCTATAACACATAAAATTATGCCAAAATATTTCATATCATAGAAGTGTAGATTATTACTAGTAGTATTTTAATTTCTAATAGATTTTTTTTCTGGTATATAGGAAAACATTTGGCAATGTTTCTTACAGGTGCTAATTAGCTATAGAGATTTTTGTCTTTTGGGGGTTGGTAAATTTGGAGGTTTTGGCTACAGAGATAGTCATACCAGTTGAGAATGAAGCTATTTTATCTTCCTCCTTTGCAATCATGTTTTATTTTTTATTTTCCTATTGTTCTAGCCAAGAATTGTGTAAGCAAAATTTATATAAAAAGTTAATTTAATTTCTCTTTTAAAATTTTTATTTAAAAATTTTCATGCATTGGATTTGGTTATATTATTTTGCCTTGCCCAACTTCTACAGATGTGATGTTCTCATGCATGGGTATATCAACATGTTATTAGAAGCCACTTTACTCCTATGTTCCTTTATTATAATAACATTAGTAAGTTTGACCCTCAGCCCATGCCCTGTGCAGTGCTCAGGTTCTTGACCACTTTAATAGTCATTATCATTTATGGATTCTATCTCCTGGAGGGAGCCTTAAACCCAGTCAAAAAAAGCATTGTTATCCTATAACACTTTTGTCAGAATTGCAACAGTACATTAAAATAGATCCATATCTACTATCCTTCACAAAATTCAACTCCAAAAGAATCAATGACCTCAACATAAGACCAAATACCATGTTTATGATAGAAGAGAAAGTAGAGAATAGAGCTGAACTCATTGCTCACTCTTGATATTAAGATAAAATCATCCATCTCTCCTCATAAATTACAGCAATGGTCCTCAATCTTCCTAATGCTATGACCCTTTAACACAGTTCCTCATGTTTTTGTGACACCTGACCATAAAATTATTGACATTGTTACTTTATAACTGTAATTTTGCAATTGTAATGGATCATTATACAAATACTTTTGAAACTATAGGGTTGATTAAAAGGACATGACTCACAGGTTGAGAACCACAAAATTAAGGCATTAAATATAGAATTTGTAGAAATTCTTCATCAAATTTAAGAAGTGTTCCCCTCTTTTAACAACAAAGATGAGAGACCACAAATAATGTTGCACTTAATGTCTCATGTTTCTGCTAGGTATGACTTTAAGACAAATGTAAATGTGGTGCCATGCTTTCCCTCTGAAGTAGCCAAGAAAGATCCCATAACACACTGACTTCGAAATTCATTTCTTAACACATTTCATTTACAGTTTCCCACAAACCACTACTGTATCAGCATGCAAAAAAATGTGCTGGCCACAATAGACTGTTAGTAGTTATTTACTGCCTGATCTATTTGCTGGATAAGTTGCCTATGTAGCAAGAACAAACCATTTGGGAAGCCAAACACACATGATGATTTGGAAAAATCTGGGCTGCAGGAGCTTCATTATCTAAATAACTTTCTTTTCCAAGAGTCAGGTTCTGGGAAATGATGATCCTTTGCTATTGACATGGTATTATGAAATTCTGAGGCCTTCAATACACTTCCTATCAATAATTGATCAATTTCTGCATTACCTTGTGCTAGAGAACTTGGTAGACCTGTACGGGATTGGATATGTATTATGTATATGGAACAAAGCCTATTCTTGATTATATCTTGAACATGTATAAATAATAGTCAATTCTTTTAATCTGATATAAATTCAGCAGTTTCAATATGCAAGACAACTCTCTGAATATTGTGAATCAGTAACTAAATTGAGAGGTTCTTTAAAATCCCTTAGTACTATGAGAATAGCATATAATTCTGCCTTCTGGACAGAATTATAAGGGCTTTGTTCCACCTTACTTAAATCTTCTGATTTTTGTAACCTAATTTCTCTGATTTATTTGCATCAGTATAAAATATATGGGCTTCTGTTATTGGTGTGTCATGTACAATGTGGGGAAGGATACAAGTTGTTCTCTTTATAAGGTTAATTCTATCACTTTGGGGATAATTGCTATTAATCTCTNCTTCTGGACAGAATTATAAGGGCTTTGTTCCACCTTACTTAAATCTTCTGATTTTTGTAACCTAATTTCTCTGATTTATTTGCATCAGTATAAAATATATGGGCTTCTGTTATTGGTGTGTCATGTACAATGTGGGGAAGGATACAAGTTGTTCTCTTTATAAGGTTAATTCTATCACTTTGGGGATAATTGCTATTAATCTCTTCTAAAAAATGCACAAATTCTTTGCCAAGGTTTATTGTCTTCCCATAATTTTTAAATTTCACCAGTAGTAAAAGGCACTATAATCTCTGCTGAGTCTACTCTTGCTATTTGACAATGTATCAGCTTACCTTTTATGATTAATTCTGAGACCTTTTCCAAATAAGTTTTTAATTTTTTACTTGGTTTCTCTGGTGAAAAAGTCCATTCTCAGATAATCTTCCCTTTGCATTAAAATTCCTGTGGGGAAAATTCTGGAGACTATATGACTAAAATGCAATTAAGATTTGGATTTACCCTATCCACATGTGACTCTTATAATTTTTCTTAAATAACAATCAATTCCTTTTCAGCTTCGGCTGTTAATTCCCTAGGACTATCTAAGTCTTTGTCACCATCTAAGGTTTTGTTTAAATGAACTATTAGATCATGTGTTATCCCAACA
>LOJH01031537.1:0-16804 GCA_001685095.1 Ellobius talpinus
CCTACATTAGATTGACCCAGAGGCAACTCTACGGGGCATTTTTAAATATTCATAACCGATGTGGGAGGGCCCACTGTGGGTAGTGCCACTCTTGGACAGGTGGTCCTGGGTTGTCTGTACTAGGAAGCAGGCTGAGAAGCCAGTAAGCAGCATTCATCCATGGCCTCTGCTTCAGTTCTTGGCCTTATGGTCTTCTTGCCCACTTCCTTGATAGAGGGCAGTGACAGGCAGGATGTGGAGGGCGTGCCAGTACAGCTGCCAAGAAGCATGGCTTTTCTTGTGGATTGGCAGTAAATTTAAGTCAACTACTGACTTCCCTTTTCTTCTACATTCCACATCCCATCTCTGTCCTTGGTCAAAATGATTACCATAATGTGGCACTGTTTGAAAAAAAGTTTTTTTTTGTCTGATTTGCTAAATTCAAGTAATAAAGAGTACAAACTAGACATGGTGGCACACATGGAATCCCAGCACTTGGGAGGCAGAAGGACAGGAATTGCCACAAGTTCAAAGTCAGCCTGGGATATATAGAAAAACCCTGTCGTAAACAATAGCAACAAAATTAACAAAGAACATGGGTGTGTGTTGAATATTGGTACATCTAATATTAGCATAGAATTTCTGAAAATTACATGACAAAATTGGGATATAGAAAAGCCTAAAATAAGCTCATCTACACAAACATCAGAGGAGCAATAATAAAGCCATTAAGTAGCAGCAAGTGACATCAATTTGTTTTTGATAGCATTCTATTCCTTCAAAGAGCTGAATTTTACTGTTAGGATGGCTTTAAGCAACTTAGAATCAAGACAGATGCAAATCAACACATTCTGCTAACAAAGGCTCACTTGAACATGTCAGTACTTCACACGCTCCCAGAACGTGCACCCTAACAAAGACTGGTTTCATTCAGCAGGCATTCACATGCTCCCAGCCCAGCAGGAGAGAAAACAAAGACACAGAGGATTTGCTCAGGGAGGGCAGGGTTATGCTGGAGGCTCCTGAGCTAAATAAAAATTTCCTTCCGGTGTTTCTTGTTTTATTAAATGTAGCCACCCCCTGAGCAGCTGACTAATGTTTACTGGGCTCATGTTAGCGGTAAAGCACACACAAGTGCCGTCTCCTCCCTTTTACCGCTCTCTCTACACTAGAGTTCTTGGGGCCGAGATGAGGGGGGCTCCCTTCCCTACAGTACCAAGAACATGCTCGTCGAAGCCATTTTACGCTATGCAGGTATTTTGGACAATTTTTCCATTTTCCTCAACGCACAGAGCCAGTGGCTTTCGGGCATGGTGCTGCTGCCACAGCCCTGGGCATCAGTCTCTCTCTGGAGCACTGGTTCACAAAAGCTTTTTTCCTTCAGTCTCTTCAATAACAACAACAACAAACCTAACTTCTTCCTGCCTTGGCTGGATCTAAGTTTTGGTTTCCCCGTCCAGATGTCTTTCTGAATTCTCACCGCCTAAGAGGAGTATGGAGAGGCCAGGTGGCTAGAGGGCCTGTCACTAGAAACTGCAGCAGGGAAGGATCAGCAAAGGCTTGGAAGTGACTTTGGTGGGGAGAACAAGAAACGTCATGTCAGGTTGGGCAGAGGTATCTGAGAGGAGAGGAAGGGGTCTTTTGTGAAGAAATGCCAAAGAAGGCATTTCACAAAATGCAGATAAGAATACTGCAGGGCAGCACTGCTGGGAGACCATGTGGCATGCTCATAAGCCTGTGTCCAGCCAGGCAGAGTGAGAGGACAGAGGAACTGGATGGTATGGTGGGGGTCTTCAGTAAGCGGAAATGGTCCCTGCTGCGTCAACACAGGCATCCAGTGTGCCGCCACACCAGCGGGATAGGTATCACACCGGCCCATCCTGCCAAGCACCTGATTCCACTATCCAAGGCTGAGGGGGAGACAGAAAACTATTTACAAAATTATTAATCTTAATAAATTATTAATTTCAAACATAAGGAAAGGTTTATGTTCAATCACAGAGTGACTGAGAGCTGGCTTATTTCCACAGGCATACATGATACATCAGTTGGGGTCATTTCAAGCCAAAAGCATTGGTTCCAGCTTGTCAGGAGGTCTCTATGACAGTGGTCAGGCCTTGTGCAAACAGCAAAGTCCATGTAGAGAGGATCAGACCCGCAGCCAAGGCTTTCGACAGCCCTAACACTTGTTTACTTCCAGAACTACATTCAATACTGGATTGTTCAAACTCTCAGATAGGAACAAAGACAGAAACCCTCAGAAAACTTAAAGAACAATCTACCCCTTTCTTTTTGGCCATCAGAGTTTCTTTTCCACCCTTCCCTCCCAAACCTCCAACAACCTATCTTCTAACCATATCTGAAGCAGGTGTGTTTATGAGATTGTGTTGAATTTTACAAAGTCCCATAACTAGTACAATCCCGAGAAACACTCTCTGGGGGCACTAACTGCTTCCAAAGTCACACCTTGCAGGACACCTTGCATGTCCCTCTGAAGCTTAAGGCTAGCAGGAGATGGGCAGATATAGCTCAGTGCTTACTTTGTGCTTGTGTGGAGCCTTTCAACTGAAGGTGGAGGTGGTGGTGTTCAGCCAGTTCAGCCTACCTGAGCTCATTTCTCCTGTTATTTCAGCAGGGCTCAAATGCTGAATTCAAACCACTGGCCAGCCTTCTAAATCGGTGAGCCCAGGCTACACAGCTCCACAATCTGAATGGTAAGTAGGCAACTGTACTTAGCCCAACAGACTAGCAAGACTAAGTTAATTTCTTAGAGAACATAAGGCTTGAGTCCCCAAAGTGTACCTTTCTGTCTCATGTGTCCTTAGCTCCCACCTGCGAATTTTCTACATGATACCCAGAGGGGGGGTCTACTCACCTCAGAGAGGGAGAGGTGGTTATGTGGGGGGGGGGCTGGGGAAAATAGGTAAACCAAATCTAGTGCTTGCTGCCAGGCGCCTGCACTCTGTGGGCACGTTCCCCGTCTTTCATTTGAGGTGCATGGTGAATTTACTCTAACATTACCACAGAGAGGCTGAAAGTTGGTGGGAAAGCTCATTGGCTGGTCACAGGATTAGCTAATCCAGCCCAGGGTGAGCATCTAAGTGTGTGACCGGGAATCTTGGCTTCAGCACCTTGCTTAGAGAGGGCGGTGGGGATTGCTTAATAAATAGGGGCTCACTTTGAAAGTCCTTACTGCTTATACCCTGCTTCCCATCAAATGACTGTGAGTCACAGCATCAGCTACTCCATTACACGAAGGTTGATGACCTCTTTTATACACTATCATTTATGTATGGATATTATGTGCTCGCTATTTATATCATTAGTTGTACTTGCTAATTGTTTATATTTATTCTGTTCCAGGCCTTTCACGGTCCTTGTTTCAAATACAAATGCTGCAAGGCCAGAAACCTTGAGAGGTTGAGTAACTTGTCTGCAGTCACACAGCCAGTAGGAGTTGAGGCTGTAGCTACTTAAACTATTTGAACTCATAACACCATGATTCCTCTTTAACCTCGGGGCAGAGCTGAATCCCCAACAGGGCAAAGTGCTGGGGTGGCATTCAGTCTGATTGCCAAGCAGGGAGTGGAGGTAGGCCTGAGAGGGAGGATTGGACCTGATTCTCTGGCGGGGCCTCCTTAGGTTAAATCCAGAAAACATTTTTTTTTTAGTCAGACTGTCTGATTCTGCAATTATTATTGTCATAACTGGCCTTCAATCCCCCACAGAGAATACTTTTTAACAGTTCACATGTCTCCATGGTCTCCATGAAGTAAGTCACATGGTCTCCATGAAGTAAGAAAAGGCTCAGAGTTCCAAGCAGTGGACTGACAAGCGACTCTGCACAACAGCTAGTTGTGGGCTGGACAATGGGTGTGAAGAGGTTTGCACGGGACTGCTTTGAGTTGCAGGCATGGGGCTGCAGCCTGGTTTCAGGATTAACCAGCAGGGCTGTTTCTCAGATTACAGGCCATACCAGTAAGGAACGTTATTTCTAAAATGGCAGAAAAAAGACCCCGGAAAACCTTCACGGAGCTCTTTCAGGACGAGTGATCTACAGTGCAGCTAAGTGACTAGGACTCTCGACTCCATGACATCACCAATGAGTATGACATGAACACAACCCTGGTAGCCTCATCTCAATCCCTTTCCTGCAATCAGGAAACTGGATAAAATGCCTGCTGTTCACTGGTGATTTACACAACCACAGCCACTGATGTGTTTTTCCACCTGTCTATAAAAAATGTGCTAAAGTCACATAACCCAAAAACGAGAGAAGAAACCTGAATTAAATATAAAACCGAAGAGCTACACAATCATGCTAGGAACATTTTAAAAAGCTGGTTCGATTTTCCCTTCTCTCTGCTTCTGGATTATGTGCTCAATCCATCCATTACGAGATCTGGGCAATGCCAGCCCCTAGCGTCAATGGCCCATTGACAGTAAACCGCACACTCGCAGTGGGCATTGCCTGCATGTGTACATGGACATGCTCAGTCTGAGGCTGCTCTATCCACAATTTCTGCTCAGATTCTCTGGAGACAGAGCACCCATTTTCAATACAGCAGGTCTCCACGAATGTTGTTATTTTATCCAAGGGCGGGAGTGGAGCGTGGTGGGGAGTGGAAAATGCAGTTTCCTGGTCATCACCACACACCCATATTAGAACTTCTAGCAGGGGGGCCTGGGTCTTTGATTTTACACAGGTTCCCAAACAGCTTCTCCAGCACACTGAAGTTCGAGATTAGCAAGCAAAAGGACTCAGGAAACTTGGGCCCTGTGACTGAAGCAGGTTAGGCAAATTTCTGAGGAGGCAAGGAATAGTTACTGTCCCCCGGGTTTGGGATCCGTGACTACCAGCAAAAGCCCCTCCCGGACCTTTCCATCTGCAATGAGGGGTTTTAGAACAGAACCCCTGCCACCGAAGTGCTTACGCACTGGTTTTGCGTGATCTGGACCTGGGACTGAGGAAGGAAGGGCCGTCTGCACGAGGCACCAGGCCCACCCTCGCCAGCGGCCCGCGCCCCAAGAGGCCAGGAGCACGTTATTACCCGAAGGCGGCTGCGGGCTCCGCTTGCGGCACGCGGGTCCTGGACTTCAAGGGCGAGAGGAGCAGCCGCAGTCGCAGAGACGCAGGGTGCACCGCTGCAGTCGCCATAGCTCCAGGTCGCTCCTCCTAGAGGAACCGCGCGTGCGCCCAACTGGATGCCATCCTTCAAGTGCCAAGCCGGAAGCTACGCCCCTGGTCGGCCACACCCCTTGTTAGGCCAGCCAGAAAAAAAAGCGTGTTCTCTCTTACAAACCTAGTTCTCAGGATAGTTCAGTTGGCACCACTCCATGCTTGCTGTTGCTATGGTGTCCAAAGCAATGGGGAGGCAGGGCCACCTGCTGGACATCTCGGCAGGGAGACTATTGTTTCCTGCTTTTGTTGAGAAACGGTCTCAAGTTGCTTCAGTTGGCCTAGAAAGATGAGCTTATGTTGATCTTGAGCTCCGGATCCTCTGGCCTCATCCTGGGATTACTGGCCTGCATCACCACACCTGGCTACATTACACTTTTCACCTATCTATTCCTCTACCCTTGCTGCTAAGCAAAATGGCAGCAGGCTTTTAGGTTACCCTTGTCAGCATTATGTGAGTCTTCAAGAATTCATCGTTTCTGCACTGCATTGTGTTAACTTTCTGCACCACCGTGGCACGCATTTGAGAACAATTTAAAATGAGGAAAGGTTCAGGGTTTCAGAGCTTTCAGGCCAAGGTCACCTGGACCCGTTGCTTTGGGCCTGAGCAGCACATGATGGTAACAGAGGTAATTGGCAGAGGCTGGGAAAGAGAAGGGGGGAAGGTTGTTCAAAAGAAATCGTTCAAAGGCATGTTCCTAGTGACCTGTTTCTTATAGCCAAGCTCCACCTCCTACAGTCTTCCAATAAAGCCACCAAACTATGAACCCATCAATGAATTACTTGGTTGATTATATCAGATCCTTAATGATCCAATCACCATCAATGACTAATTGCGGGTTAAGCTTTCAACATCATACGCAAACCAAAACTATCATTTTTGTGTCAGGAACCTTAAAATGCTTCACTTTATTTTTAATCTATATATAACTCTCCCTCCATTCCTACCTCTTTACTCTCAAATTATAGATAACAAGATTATGGCAAGGGAAGTTAGGAAGTCTTTCCCACACGGCTGCGGAGGGTATTCAAGCCTGCTGTTTCAGAATGCTGTTAAGACACCATACCTCTCACTGCAACAGTACTCGTTCTTCATTCTTTATAGTCAGCTGCTTATAAAATGCCATGGGGCTCCCCCTTCTGTTTTTTTAAATTTCCCCCCTTTTAAAGCAAGAAAACCACGAAGCCCATCTTGGTTTCTTCCTCTCTTCTCCTTCCCTCAACTTCCTTGACCCTAAAGCCTGGACATGAAGGAAGAAGCAATTAGTTCATTGGCTCAATTTTTGGTAATATCAGGAACTATGAAACATTATCAAACCAAGTAGCTTGATTCTAGCCACAAACTGGATGTCAACCTTTTAGATAACTTTGTAAATACTTACACCAGGGAGAAGCAGCCCAGGGTAAAGGTAGCCTTGTTTGGATGCTCAATCCTCCTGCATCAGCTTTCCAAGTGCTGGGACTACAGCAAAGAACAGCCTAGGAAGTGTTAACACAGTTAAAGGAGCATCCAGATGTGTGGACAAGAGTTAATATATTATTAAAACTTGTATTGAATATGAACATGATGTTTTGGAAAGTGTGGCTAAAAAACGAGGTGGAAGAGTCCTCCAAGGAACTGATGTAAAGGAATAAAAAGCAAACAAACAAAAAACAACAAAAAACTATGTTGTTGGTTGCACTATCAAGATGCCATTTAGTCCAACTTGAATAGAGAGCTGACTCCCATCAGTTGGCCTCTGACCTCCACATGAGCACTGTAGCTCATGCGCACACAAATAAACACACACAAAAAAGAGCCACTGAGTATAGGTGGGTTACTCATTTGTGAACCTTCATCAACTTAAAGTGAAATGATCGAAAATATCTATCCTGTTAGATAGGCTACATCTTTTTGTAAACAACTCATTAAAAAGCAAGGAAAAATATATCAAGAAAAATGTTTAAGGTTTCTGAGGTAGAACTCCTTTTCTCATTCCTGCGTGTATTCATTCACACGGATGGAAGGCAAGATCACAACCACAGCAAGTGGAAAACCTATGCTTGGGAGGAACTGTGGAGTCTCCTCCCTCATTTCCTGGTCAGCTCCCCTTGATTATCTGGTTTCCGCCCAAGTATAGAAGTGGAACTTGGCTTGCACTGCAACCCTTCAGAAGTAAATGTGGCTTTTCAGGGTGGCACTTAAGGGTTAACTTGAGGGAAAGGCCTTTGAGCGATGTAGATTTCAGTGATGTGGCCTCTTAGGGACAGTTTGTGCTGCTTGGGCAGACCTTTTCACTATCAGCATAATGCAATGACAAGAAATGCCAACATGAGCAGCCATATTAACACAAACATCATTTAGTGCCCCATATTTAAAGTATAAAATTTTATTTCCCCCCCCCGTTTTTAAAGAAAGGTTATTAAAAACAGAACCAAACAGAACTCTGGGTTCTAGGAACAGGGCTAGTCACCCTGGGCCCTCAGTGTCCTGGTGGTGGCGATCTTGCTTTTTTCAATGATGTGGACCATGACAATCTGGCCTGGCTTGCAACCCAGGCCACAGCATTCTGTATAGCTTGAGAGGTGGTTTTAAATAAGTGCTATAAATCCATGTTGGGCTCCCAGAGAGACCCCCACATCCCATGCACTTGTTTGGAACAGGTACCACTGACTACAAAGTCATTAGTCATCATAGGCAGCTGAAAGGTGCAGAGAGCACATGAAGGGCTTAAAGAAGTCTTTTGGCCTAAGCTATTAATGCTAGCTCTGTGTAGTTGGTTCACAGCCTTTCTTGTACAAGGGACTGGGCAGCATACCCATGAAGGTATAAGGCTTCATCTGCTGACTGTCCTTCAACTCACACAGGTTCAGCCACAACTCGAGGTGCCAAGCAATTGTCTGGATGTCATTGGTGAGCCTGGCCAGGAAAAGACCTGGAAGTCTGTGGTCACAATCTGGGCCTAGATCTGAAGTACCTAACTTCTGCAATGGACCCACAATTCTTCCCTTACAGAAAACTTAATAGACATGATTTTAACACTAGGACCCTGATTGCTACTGCAATTCCAAAACCAGCTCTGGCTTCCCTTGCCATTTCCCCCCACAGCTCCATTAAAAATACTTTCTAATCCTTTCTTCTTAAAACAGCATTAGAATACAGGTTAAGAGGAAAGCATTTAAAGACTATCCAGGTTCCTCCAGGAAAGCTTGGAACCTTCTCTGCTCCAATTCCCTTCCAATGTGCATACTCTATGCAGTTAAGGCATGAACCCAGCATGTGCGACAGGAGAAGAGAGGCATATAAAGTTACAACAGGGTCCCTCCAAGGAACATGTAGCCATGTCTAGAGACATTTTTGTCACATTTGGTGACTTGTACTATTGGCATCCTGTAGATGGAGGCCAGGAATGTTTCTAAATATTCTATACATTACAGGATAGGTCAACAGTGGAGGATGAAGTGCCAACTAGTGCCAAAATGCCAACAAGGACAAAGCTGCTTTGCAGCCCACTCCAGGAGTACCACGTATCTTCTGAGGCTACAGGAGATTCAGAATCACAACCCACTGTTGTCAACCAGACACTGGGATCTTTTCTAACAGTAAGATGCCTGTCGCTGCTTAGCCTCTGAACAGAAAGTGCCAGCAGTGACTGTAGTCGGTCCAGGCAGCTTTAGTCTTCTAGTTCATCCACTCACTCCTGGGTTGCACGTGGGCTTGCTAAAGGCACAAAGACTGAACTCTGAAGCTGTCCCTTTTTTTAATTCATGGCACACAGAAGAAATATTTTCAGTACATTTTTCTGAGGAAACTGAGGAAACAGTTCTACAGTGAGCAGTGCTGAGGCTCTGGCCATATCCAGGAAGAGACGACATTTCCTGATGAGCATTTCCTGCACACCATTTCCCTCTGAGGAGTACACAGGCTGGAGAATGGCACGGAGGACCAGAATGGTAGGAGAAAATGTAAAATCTCACACTAGTTTTTACAGTAGTTGCAATCAGCAGTAGTTCTCAGTGGTGAGTGCTGGAAAGTGGTGATCTCCCTCTGTCCTGCAGTTTTTCCTCTTCCTTAGTACTCCTTAACATTTCCTCTTTAACTTATATACACTAGAATTGCACATGATTCTTAAAGCTTCAGGTGAGAGCACAGCATTGGATGCTGAAGTTAACAGATCCTATAGTTTTAGTAAGGACCATGACTGTCATCTAAGGTGCCTATCTGGGCAGAACTTCACTGCACTCAGTGCATGAAGGAGGAAGTTAGTGGACTTTACATTCTTGGAATGTTTTTTCCTCCCTCACCCAAAGATAACCATAGGAAACTGAGTACATAGCACAGCTGAAGACTATGGCACAAGCTGAGCGAAGCCCATCTCTCTCCTCCAACAGCTCTTCTCTCCTTTTTAAAACCCAACAGGTTATTCTTTTTAACACCGCCCCCCCCACCCTGCCCTGTCCTGGGCCATTCATGCTTCATGCTTGTACTTTCTGAAGAACCACCGTGGGCTTTACACTTCTCTTTCCCTTCTCCAGTCCCGAAATGTACGACATGTGCATGGGTCCAGGGCTTGTACCATGGAAGAGTTCTGAAGGCCACGGGGCAAAGGGGGCTTGTGCGCCAGGCGAACAGTCTAGTTCCCACTGCCACAGCCCGCCCAGGCTTAGCTCTGGCTGGCCTGTATCAAGTGGTTCAGCAGGTCTATCCTGCAACACTGGTGAAGTGCCCGGGCCAACTTTCCCACGGTGGCCCCCCTGGTGCCTTCCCGCATCAGCCATTTCTGGAGCATCTGGTAAACCTTTTCTTTCAGCCCGTCTCGTTCATAGTCGTGGTCAATTTCATCGATCTGAGAGTCCGTGAAGCCTAGCTTGCGGGCACAGGTTTTCCACTGCCGTCCCAGGTTTTCCCTGACAGGGTTCAGGTGTTTATCAGTCAGACTACTGGTGTTATCTGTCAAATAGAAAAGAGAAGATGCCTCAGGCTACAGTCCGTTTGAACATTCTAGTGTCTGCAATGCTGAAATGCTACAGGAAAGTAAAAAGTACCAAGAGATGCAAAAAAGATAACTTTTTGTTTTGTTTGAGGCAATCTTGCTCTGTAGTCCCTTTGTCTCCTGGGATTATAAGTGTGCACCACCATGTCTGGTGATAACTGCTATTGACTTGTTGGACAATATTTAGCCTAACTGCAGCCATTAAGAGGTCTTTGTATGACTTAAAATAGTGTTCCTTTCTTCTTAACAGATGTACGCCTTCCTGAGTCATAAGTAAAGGCTTCATGAACAAATCTCCTACATGGATGTTCTATTCAACTCCCACCTGCAGTCCGGGTCTAGTTAGACTACCTGGATGTCATGGGGAGTGGACTTTTGTTTCTTTGGGACATTGTCAACTTACACATGGCCACCCATCTCTATACAGTTCACATTCTTCTTACTAAGGACACTGAGACCAAGTGTAACCCTCATTTAATCACAACGTCTTCCCTTATCTCTCAGAGGATGAGGCACATGTACTTTTCAAGGTTTTCTCTCCCTTCAAATTGCCAACCCTTCATTATATATATATATATATAAGGCCTTTCTCTTGCCACTAGTTCATCTTAGACCTTCAAAACAAATAAGGGAACACATGAAAATAAGAAATGGCCCAGGGTGGTGGCACACGCCTTTAATCCCAGCATTTAGGAGGCAGAGGCAGATGGGTCTCTGTGAGTTCAAGGCCAGTTTGGTTTACAAAGTTCTAGGACATCTAGGGCTCTTACACAGAGAAACCCTGTCTTGAAAAACCGAAAAAGAAAAGAGAAAAAAAAGGGAAAGTCATCATAACAGCCTTTAGTCCTTATCCCACTTCAGAAGGCCTAATTTCTAAGGAAAAAAAATTCAAACACCTCATTTCCCCCTCAGCTCCCATTAGGACCACAGCAGCACAGAATCTGTCAACTCTGGCAGCAGTCTAAGAGCCTCCCAGTAATTGCATATTGCCAGTCTCTGTAGGACAGGAGCCCTGGGTGTCAGTAGAGTCACAAAGGTCACTTCAGTTCCTCAAAAGCCAAGAACCCATCTCTTAGGCATTTTAAAGGTCACTCTTCCAATGGGGTAGTTCAGCAATTGGCAGAGTATGCAGCCTGTGGGCCAAGTCTGGCTCCTGCTTTTTGTGAATAGTTTTGATAACCATACCTATACGCATTGATGTGCAGACTATCTGTGGCTGCTTCTGCACTCCAATGATGGAGAGGCCTCAGGGCAAGCAGAGCCTTGCCTATTACATGCCCCTTCATAGAAAAAAAACAAAAACACACACACACACACACACACACACACACACACACAAAACCAAAAGTGCCACCTCCAAAGTTAATCAGAAAGCTGAATTCCAGTTCCTTTTTGAGACAGGGTTTTGCTATAGCCAGGCTGACCTGGGACTCACCATCTTCCCAATTCCATTGCCCTAGTGATAGGATTACAGGCATGCATCACTGCCTCATGGCAGGAAGCTGTGGAGACCTATGAGAGCTCTTGTTTTTATTACGGAGTGCTATGGAGGGCATGGTCTTCTGTGTTTTACAAAATTCCTTTGCTGCAGAGCCAAGGGAGTCATTTCCCCAAGTCTGAACAGGATCATGGATAATGATGTCATGTTTAATATTCACAGTTAGTGTCCTACATTTTCAACACACATTGACAAGTATAAGCTTCACACCACCACCACCAATAAGATACTGTGATTATCCCTGTGTTAAAAAAATGGCTAAAAAAGGATTAAAAATTACTGAGTAAGGGCTGCACTGGCTGGCTCAGCAGCTAAGAGCACTGGCTATACTTGTTTGGGTCTGCTCCAGCACCCACATAGCTCACAACCATCCTAACTCCTGCTCTAAAGCATCTGATGCTCTCTTCTGACCTCTGTGGGCACCAGCCTTGAATGTAGTGCAAGCAGACAAAACAGTCACACATAATATATATCTAAAAAAGTTACTGAGAAAATATAGGATAACTTTCAGAGAGAATCTTAAAAGAAAATTTAAGATTCTATTATGTTCCTCTCAACAAGTAAAAATGGTCAAGAAGTGTCTAAGTCATAAGACATTGTATCCTTTTTTAAAAATCCCCTTGAATGCTGGGGACTCAATTCAAGGCTTCATGCATGCTAGGCAAGCAATCTCCTATCGCGACACCTCCGTCCAACACTGGTCCTTAATAAGTATTTTACCAAAGATGGCATGGTATTTGGGATCTGATTCTTCTTTGCACATGTTGTCTGGTAGTTGTGAACTCGGGCCGAGATCCATATAATTGTAGTTTCCAATTTGAACACCAGAACTATTGCATATAGTATATCTTATGGACTCATCTGAATAGAGAAAGAGACATAGGTTAGGTACATGAGATTGAATGCAAGAGAAAAATACATGGCATGTGAAGGTGGAGGACTTTATTACAGATGTTCAGCTGTTTATCCTATGACACCCTAAATAGTCATTTCCTTAAAATGTGGCTACTTGACTTCAAAACCATTATGATGCCTACCACTGGAAAAAAAGAAGACATCAGTGTTGGCAAGCATGTGGAATAATAAAGCGCCCATACATTGTTGGGAATGAAAATGGTATAACCAAAGTGGAAGACAGTATGGGGTTTTCTCCAAAATTAAAGATAGAATTATCATATGATTCAGTCATTCCATTTCTAGGTATGACACGCACAAACACGCACGCGCGCGCGCGCACACACACACACACTTTCTCCTACACACTGCAGAGATAGACTGACTGACTGACTGAGATTTTTACATCCATGTTTACAGCAGCATTACTCAAAATAATAGCAACCCAAGTGCTACTTTATTCTCCTTTCCCATTTACAGGTAGACACGCTCTTCTTATATGGAAGTTAAGAGTTAGAAAGCTCATATTTGTTAGGTCTATCAGAGCAGAGAAGCAAGCCGAAGAATCATGTCTGTGAGATCCTCTTCAGGGTACAGTAATTCCATGACTCATTGTGAACTGAGATTCCCCTTACTACTGGCAAAAACTCAGCATCATTAAGAGACTCTATTCTTGGCAAAACTGGGGCTTAAAGACAGAGTGAGAACTCTTGCAGAAAACTAGTAAGATTGGGCTACTCATATGGAGACAGGACCAGAAAACGACACATTAAATATTGGTGATGACTGCTTTCCACTCATGCAGATTCAAGCTTTGTAAGGGAAGGAGCTCAGGCTGCTTGCTCATGTTACAGTTCTCCAGCAGTCAGGCACAAATCAGGAAGTGTTAGAGAAATTTTTATTGAATTAATCATAAATGAATAAAATACAACGGTGACACAAAACATTTTGGCTGCAAACTCAAAGGAAACAGAAGGACATCCCACTTATAAGAATATGTACTTATAGGGTTAGCTCTTGTTTCATACCTAGTCTAACAATGTGTTTTCCACAGAGATTACAAGAACACCTACAGAAAAGGCAGAATGCTTTGGGGAATTTGTCATTTTGAAAGACTAATTGTTTTGTATCAAGGAACACAGGGGCTCATGCATGCCAGGCTAGCTCTGTACCACTGAGCTACACAGCCAGTTCAGAAAGTTCTGTGGTTCGCAAAGCTTCCTCTACATCTGCTGATTTCAGGATTGCAGTACAGTTAATGCTAAGGGATGATATCAGGGTAAGATAAGACAGCGTGGGAACTATTCTTTGGTAATAACGATGGGTACTAAGTTACTTCCATGCCAGTGTATTAGAAACTACAACTAGCTTGGATTGCACCAGAGAGAGCTAAGGAAGATGAAACATACCTTTCTTACTACAAACTGTATTCTATATCTACACAAGAAACAAAAATACCTAATACTTCTTTCTTAGCCTCAGAAGACAAGAAGAAAGATAAAAAGAATATAAGAAAATACTTTCCATTTATTGGAGAGGCTGGTATCTCACACAGGATAAAGAGAGTTGCTTATCAGTTATAAGTGTTGTAGGATAGTGCTCTTGTAAACTGTAAAGATTTGTCACTCATATTAGTTTAATAAAATGCTGATTGGCTAGTAGTCAGGCAGGAAGTATAGGTGGAGCAACCAGACTAAGGGAATTCTGGGAAGAAGAAAGGCAGAGACACGGTTACCAGTCAGACACAGAGGAAGCAAGATGAGAATACTTTACTGAGAAACGGTACCACCAAGCCATGAGGCTAAACACAGATAAGAATTATGGGTTAATTTAAGCTGTAAGAGCTAGTTAGTAATAAGCCTGAGCTAAGAGGCCAAACAGTTTGTAATTAATATAAGCCTATATGTGTTTATTTGGGACTGAATGGCTGTAGGACCGGGTAGGATAGAAACTTCTGTCTACATATTATGATCTATAATCCACACTTGCAGGCATCCATGATGAGTCACAGATCAAACACAATCACAGTCCAAGTGGTCTGAGGGAGACCATTTCAAAGTGGAAGGCTGTAGCTACTTGAAAGCTCTGAGTAACTTACTCTTTGTCCCCATCAATAACTTAGAATTGATGATAATGCTGCTGGTGGCTTCATTTTCAGGGGAAAAAGAAAGGACAAGATAGGGACTATTAAAAATCATTTACCTGTTAGTGGCAAGGAGATGAATGGAATGGTAGGTGTGCTTCCTGGTAGGTTGGTCTCAGGTACCGGAGTTTTAAAAGTATTATACATTTGGTTTGGATTTGGCCCAAATAAAACTCCTGTACTTGCAGGTCTAAACCCATGCTGATTATATAATCCGTTGTTCCAGAATGGCACTCGTGTTTGGCTGGCTGGCCCTGACAGCTGGTGTACTGCATTTCCATAACAGGCTGGGCCGGGATCAGAAAGACCTCTGGCCCCTGCACTCTGAACATTCTCATGAGGTCTCTGCTGTGCAAAGGGGTCATGGGAGACTCTTCGTTTCCTTTCCTCCTCTCTGCTATGAGCCACTTTCTGCTTTGGCTGCGGTTTTGCCTGTTTCTCCGTGAATCTTCCAAAAGCATGGTAACCAGCTTCCTCTTGGAGTTTAGCCTGCACACTGCACTCATTCTCTTCCTGTGGTTGTTCTGGAGAGGAAAAAAACCAGGACTCCTCCACAGGTCCCATCTGGAGTCCCTGGGAGCTGTGCAGCGAACCGGGCTGTTCTGCAATAGGAAAGAAATGATCAATATAAAAAGTAAAATAAAACTTGAACATTTTCATGAACCTGTCCTTGAGTGACATGCTGAAAATAAGAATCATGAAAAGCATATAACAGTTCCCTTCCTATAGCTTTAGTATATGATTAGCAGGAACCCTGTCTGTAGGGGAAAAACATGGGCATTATCACAAGCATCAAAATAGAGTTTTGCATGGATGGCTGAGGCAGAAGGGGGACTTGCATTGGATTGAGATGGTGACTGTAATTTTGGAACCATGTGGGGTCTAAAAAAGTAGCAGCTTTGTCCTGTGCACATCTTATTGTTCTTTTGTTCTTTAAAAGCTCATAGAAAGGCAAGAGAGATGGCTCAGTAGTTAAAGAACCTGCTGCTCTCACTGAGCACTTAGGTTCAGCTCTCAGCTCAGGACCCAAGTCAGGTGGCTCCCAACAACCTGGAACTCCAGTTCCAGGGGAGCTGATGCCCTCTTTTGCGTACACACATCATATATATGATTATATTATACACACACACATATACACACATACACACACACATAAATTGTTTGTGGGAGTGCAGGTCATTACATCCATGACTGGATGAGGTTTGGAAAAGGTTAGGTAATTTGCTTCAGATCATATGGCTATGACCTTGGTATCTCACATGATGTCTTCCCTTCTGTTGTAATAATAATAAAAAAAAGCACCCCTGCATGAATTTGAGACCAGCTTTTCTGGAGTGTTCTGATCTCAAGGACTCTGCACCCACATGGGTCCCCAACTTCCTCCTGAACTGTCACTGTCTTCCTGTGAGATGTATCAGATTGCTTGCATCAGGACACTGTGAATCTGGTGAGCACATAGTTAAGAAGTATTTCCAAGATACATAACTAGATTTTAGAGTAGGCATGAATTCTTTTAAGGCAGTTGTTTGAGCTTACATTTTCTTCCAGTTTCCATACAGATTTCAGAAGTATTTTAGGGACTCAAATGAATGGATGAGTAAGCAAATGAATAAATGGGGGCATTACCTGAATTTGACCTGCTTGGAGGCAAGGGTACACAGTCATTCTGGAGAGAATACATTCTCTTCAAAATTGTACTTTGATCTGGATACTCTTTCTATAATTGAGAAGATACACAGACACTTTAGTAATTGGCAGAAAATTATTCTGAAAAGAATCAAGCTCTTCACACCATCAAGACATTTCATATAAATTTAATAAGCAATAATCTTTTCTCACAAATTAAACATTTTTCCAATAGATAAAATGTCAAATTAACACAGTTAACTTATATTTCCTAATTTCAACAGTTACCACAAAACTATAGAGTTACATAAAACAGATACACAGATCAAAGGATAAGACTAGAGAGTCTAAGAAATACTCTCCCACCCTCATTATATGGTCAACTGATGTTTGACCAGGGTGTCCTGGAGCACTCAGAGCCAGAAAACTGGATATACTCATATGCAGAATAAAGATGGATGATGGAGGAGGGTCATCTGTTTTATATGTTACTTTCATTGGTTAATAAAGAA
>LOJH01031538.1:0-16803 GCA_001685095.1 Ellobius talpinus
TAATTGGTGCTGATAGAAACAGTCATGTCTCACTGTTAAGAAAAGTCCAAGTTCTTAAAACCATTTAAATGTCATATTCTGTATGTCTTTGAATTGTTGAAGATTATCTATCTAACTGAAATATATCTCTGTCTAACTAGAAGACTCAGCTTGTTTGACTATTATAAATGACTGTCTATTAATCTGTAATTTTAAATTATACATTGCATTTTAAAATGAGCTATATAAACATAATACCTTAAGCAAGAATAGAAATACAGATATAATAAAATTGACCTTAAATTTGTATCAATAAACCAAAGTCCATACCAATGTAAAGTATTCACTTGTATATCAAAGTCCCACTTTTTTATTTTATTTTTTATTTTATTTTAGAAAGAGATTGATGGTGACCATTAGCTACTTATAACCAACCCCCTTTAAATGAAGACAAATATTTATAAACAATCATTTTTAGAATGATTGGGCATTGTTTCTCCAAACCCCTTCATGCTGTTAAATGGGCAAAGCACTTTTAGGGTTCATGGAGACCTTTTAGTGGGCCTTGTTCCATCAAATTACATTAGCCTGGAAGGAATCCACATGTTCTCTTTATCTGTGGAAACAAAAGCAGAACCTCTTTTCCAAAGTAATGTATCCTCATCAGACTCAAATTTTGAAGTCAAGATACCTTTAAAATATATATGTTGGTTTAGTTGAACAGTCCAAGAATCAAATTTTTTCCTAGCATTTAACTCATTAACAGTAAAAAAATCCAAAGAAAACACAATGATGCACATAATCCATTCTCTGTGTATATTCCATCTTTACATGGCTATTTTTTACTCTACTACTTTTTAATATTTATTTTACTTTTACTCCTTTTATCTATGACTATCTGTATTCTTTCTTCTCTCTCTCCTAAGCCCATGTACATTTATCCAACACTGTGACCCATTCAGAGTTTTTTTTTTAATCTGATTCAGTCTTATTGTGTATCTGTAATCCTTTCTGACCAGGAGAGTTTTTTTTTAATTGCTAAGTAGGTGTGGCTAGAGCTAATGCTGCAGCTTTGCCTGTTGGCTCTGCCCTGTCCACTATGGCAGAGGTATGTTCACAGCCTCTGTAAACGATGTTAATTGCCCTAGTTCTAGAGACACAGCAGGTCTATGTCACCATCAAGCAACTTACAGCACTCTGCTCACAAAACCCACTTAAGTGCTTTGTAGCAGGACTTCCCAAAAGATCCAGAGCCATTCATGCCACCAGCACAAACCAGGAAACTGTCCCTTAAAGAAGCTATGCCTCTTCTTACAGCCAGCAAACAGAGGCTAACTGAAAAAAATGTGGCTACCAAGAAGCTCCAATTGATTCCTGTTTTTGTGGGCCTAGAGGCTCCCCACCCTTTTTTTTTAAAAGCTTTCTTAGGCTGTTGTGTATGTGTGTTGCCCTATATTGGGTGCCATTATGTAAATGAATATTGTGCTTTCATTTCCCAGCTACCCAGACCCAAATAATCACAAGAAACTATTTTAATTACCACACTGTTTGGCCAATGGGTTAGGTATATTCCTAGCTAGCTCTTTCATCTTAAATCAACCCTTTTCTATTATTTTATATTTTACCACAATGCTCATGGTTTGTTGCCTAACCTCTTGTTTCTTGGACAGCTACATAGCATCTGTCTGACTTTGCCTTCTTTCTCCCTTCATTCAATTTAATTTTCCTGCCTAGCTATATTCTGTCCTGCTATAGGCCATAGCAGCTTTTTTATTAACCAATGGTAGTAAAACGTATTCACAGCATACAGAGGAGAATTTCACATGAACTCATAATCTTTCTATATACTCTTCAATAATGATCCTATCTTTGAACTTTGGGATGAGGAAGCAAGATTTAGATGTCCAATTAAGGATTGAACACTGCACATTCTTGCCTGTTGGCCAAATGTGGGTTTCCATGTTATTAATCATCTACCACAAAGGAAGACTCTGAGATGAGGATTGAGAGACAAACTTATCTACGGGTATAACTATAAGCCTTTAGGAATCAGTTTAATACTTTCTCTTTAGTAGTTGGTTTAATACTAGGTGTATTTAGCAGAACAGTAATAGGTCCTCTCTTAGGGTCTATTACCTACACAGACTCATTAACAGTACTGGAAAGGAGTTTCATTTTGTGGAGTGTCTTAAGTCCATCTAGAAATGGCTTGCTACTGACATAACATTCATGCCACTAGTATGGTAGTGGTTATAACTTTCCAAATTGTTGTAGCTTTCAAGGTTCTCAGCTGGATATGACTGATGATTACTTTCCTCTCCAAATGTCATCACTACGCCTTCAGGAACTATGACAACTAGTCAAAAGCATGAAGCTTCCAGGTGAGCACAAGTTTGATTTCTCTATGTTCTGTTACTCAAGCATCTGGTGTGTTCAGAAACAGGGTGTTACTTCTGGAGGGCAACCAAAAGCATTGGCAGTAGTATGTAATGTTTGGGGAAGTCTTTGTGACCTCACCAATCAACAAGGTCAAAATAGGTATTCCAAACCTGCTATTAGGCTTTTATTTATTTGCCTGTAGGAACAGTGTTGCCCCATTGTATGATGATTCTATTAAAACTCTTTTATATATGTATACATATGATTGTTAAGAAGCTTCTAAAGTTTCTATTTTTTCTTGCCAGAAGACATTCAGTGTTAATTATGGCGTCTCAAATCCCACTTCTCTCTTTCGCTCCATCTCCCACCACACTTAACCTTTATTTGTTTTGTTATCTCTAATTCCGCCTTCATACCTTGTGAATTGTATCTTTCTGTCCTTTCCTAAAAGCTGATTGCTCCCATGGCCCCTTATCAGTTTCATGATTTCTATGGGTAGTTCCACCATCACCACCAACAAAAGCACCACAACCAACAAAAACCATAAGAGGTCACACGATTGCCTGTTGTCTAAGAAAGTACAAAGCTTGTTATTTATAATGAAAAAAAAGAAGAGATGACACCTTGATTTGTCAAATTGGGCACACTTCACTTTTTTAAAAGAAATGCAATTTTCTTGAGTAAGTCATGAGAAGCTTGTTTAACTTGCTTGTTCCTTAGAGTATATATGAAAGGATTCAGCATGGGTGATATGGAAGAAATAAGCACTGACACACCTTTATTAATGGTTACCTCTTCTTTTGCAGATGGTTTGATGTAGATGAAGATGCAGCTGCCATAGGTGATGGAAACCACAATCATGTGTGAAGAACAGGTAGAAAGTGCTTTTCTCTTTTGTTGAAGAGAAGGGAATTTTAGAATTGTCCTTATGATGTATATGTAGGAAAAGACTACACATATAAGAGTAATGATGAAGGTCAATACTGCGGAGACTATTACCATCTGCTCAATTAACCATGTGTCTGAGCATGATATTCTCAGAATAGGATTTGCATCACATCCAAAGTGATCAATGATATTAGAGTCACAGAATTCCAGACGCAAACCTAAACTAAGTGGTGGTAAGATAATTATGAATGCTGCTATCCAACAAGAAATAACCATTGTTCTGCACACCTTGTTGTTCATGATGGTCATATAGTGCAAAGGTTTACATATGGCCACATAGCGATCATATGACATGGTAGCCAGAAGAAAAAATTCAGCCACACCAAAGAGATCTGTAAAAAATATTTGAGTTGCACATGCATTGTATGTAATTGTTCTGTCTCCTGTTGAAATACTGTATAAGAATCTTGGGACACAGGCACTTGTAAATGAGATTTCTAGGAAAGAGAAATTTTGGAGGAAGAAATACATGGGAGTTTTAAGGTAGGGATCCACTGTGGTGAGGGTAATGATGGTTAAATTATCAGTTACACTCAATAGGTAGGTGACAAATAGAAAAATAAAAAGCAAGACCTGCAACTGAGGATCATCTGTGAATCCCAGGAGGATGAATGTTGTAATTGATGTGTGGTTTCTCATTATCAACTTCAGGAATTTTCCAAACCTAAATGTTAATGTCAGGGAGACTTGACCTGTAGAATTCAATGACAAAAATCATCAATGATGAGCCTCTTCATTATTATTCATTCAGTTCACCCAATGTCTATGTGTTATTTTCATTAACATGAAGAATTTTAGTGAGAAGATACATGCTTGTACATATATATTCATGGTTTTAGTTAGGTGTGCAGGTGAGTGCAGTTTATAAAACATATTAGAGAGAAAATTAAAACAAAGCTGCAAAATATCCTCACCACAATTGCAATCTTCCCTTCCCTGTTTCTTCAGAGCTACATTCTGCATCAGTTAATTCTCAAACTGTTGCTATCTAGCTTCGAATCTTACTTACTTAAAATGTGCATTGCATATCTTCCTGTGATTTAACTCATTATAAACAATTAAACAAATATAAATGCTTCGATATACATCAAGCAATATTCTAACTGTACCACATATGCATTATCTTACAATAACCTGCAAAGTATGGATGCCTATCATCTCCAGGTTATTTATTTTTTTAAATGTATATGTGTATGTACTTATTTGTGTGTGTATGTATGTACATGCTATACTGTATGTACATTGAAGTGAGTGGACAACTTGTGGTACTTGATTCTCTACTTCTATCATGTGGGCCTCAAGTATTAAACTCAGCATTTCAGGCTTGGAGACAAGAACCTTAAACCCACTAGCCATAATGTTTAATTTTTTTTAAATTGAACATAGTTTTTTCATATAATATATTCTGATTACAGTTTCCCATTCTCAACTCCTCCCAGATCCTTCCCACTTTCTCACACACCCATATCCACACCCTTTCTTTCTCTCTCTCTTGTTAGAATACAAACATATAAGACAATTAATAATAATAGTAAATAGTAATAATAATAATACAATAAGAAAATAAAAACAAACAGGATAGGACAAAACAAACAAGAAAACAAACAGAAAAAAGAGACAAAGAAAAAGTACAAGAAACCTATGCAGACATATTATTGACCCTATATTCACTTGAAAGTGGGAAATCTGAGGCACCAAAAGGCAAAGTATGTGTCCACTCTTTCCTGGATCAGTGGCAAGCCAGTCTTCAGAGTCTTAGTATGTTTTAGTTACTGTACTCTCTTTATTGGAATATACTTGACTGAATGTTTAATTTTTACAAACACAGTGTTTTGTATTGGTCAACCAAACAAAGTAAGAGATAGTCGGATTTTTTGTCTAAACCAAAATAATGGAGAAATAAAGGAAGACACAGTTAGAAGCATTATTTGTATAACTAATCTATTAGAATAGTTATGGACAAAACCTAAATGCATACTTTTGTGCAATTATTTGTTCACTTCATGTTTAATATCAGGGCTGAGAGAGATCAAAAATATAAAATATAACTAATTTTTTTCTGTTTTATTCCTTAGATTGTTTAGTAATTTGATTACTTTATATTTGAGCAATGTTTAGTTCCATGAAGAATTAGGACCAGAAGCTAGGGACTTTGTTTTTTATTAAAACCATCAGTTATACTAAAGTAAAATTTCCCCAATCATATTTCTAGAGATTATTTTTCTATAAATTATGTTTTCTAACATATAAATTATGTTTTCTAACATATAAATTATGGTTTTAGAGCTCAAAGTATTTTTACATGATTAGAAATAAAGTATTTTGAGATTAAGCTGTTTTACTATTGTTTTGGAAACATTTCCATCAGATAGCTATTTTAAAAATATAGTGAATTATTCAACTGAATCATAGTAACTAGCATGTTTATGGACTTTAGTGGAATATTTCAGCCCAGTATGTAATATGTGGCATGTCTATCATATCAAGGGTCATTTCTTTCTCTTAGGAGACTTTAAAAGTTTATATGAGTTTTCATGGACTTTAAATGCATTGCAGTCTATAGAATGTAGGAGGCTATTTCCTCTATTTATCTGTACTGCTGAATCTATTAATTTAAAGTCTTGATTCATGTACTTGTAGACCTTTGAAAAATGTCTTTCTAGTTACCTTTTTTTTGGCCTGAGTAAGCACTGCATTCAGATACTACTGGCTCCACATATACTGAGCATCACCATTTGGATGCATCTCCAGCCAAATAAAATAAATATAAAAAACAAAATAGGAAATAAAATGTGATAGAGCTTACATAAAATTGGTGAGTCTATTGTCATCAGAAGGTGACTGCAGCTCACACTCTGAGAACCTCTCACTGGGCTATATATATTATAAATATATAATGTTTATATATTATAGCCATTCATTGTCTAGCCAATGCTGACCTCAAGCTGGTTACCCTCTTGTCACTACATCCTAAGTGATGGGAATTAAGTCCCTACGTCAGGACACATCTTCCTCTTTTCACAGTCTCAACTCACCACCCTGCTCTTTTGTTGTTCAGCTTTGCCTAGATCTAGAGACCACCTTTAAGATTTAATCATATATTTATGGCTTTTCCTGAATTCGGACTTGAACAAGTATTTAAAATTTAATAATTCCATAATATTCATAGAAGTGATGTTTTGAGTACTTATTTTTCAGAGACTAAGAATGAATAATAAAACCTCAGTAAAATAACATTTTACTTGTGTGCATATATTTAATTTTTAAAATCTTTTAAGATATGGATCTATGTCTATGAGGAATTTTTGCATCTTTCTAAATCAGGCATAGTAATAATTTCTAGGGTTATCCTTCCAGTAAAAATTTCACAAATGATTCTAGGTTTGTTCCATGAAATACTAATGCAGGTATTCAAAATTGATTGTCTAAGTCTAAAACTTTTATTAAAGGGAAAATATCTATATTTCTCACTCATCTTTTCCTGAAACTGTGTATACAAGACATACAATAATACACATAAACATAAGTGGAGTAAAAAATCATGTTCATCCTTACCCTTCAGCTTGAGGTCATTGCCTGACATCTGTTGTCAGTTTATCTGTAGGTGCTAACACCGAGGCCAAGGTTGAACAGTGAGACTGCATCAGAGCTGTAAACACTAAGTTTTCTCAGGGCTACACACTCATCCTATAATGGCCCTGTAGTACAATGAGCCCCTGGCACAGATTTTCCTCCATGAGAGAGCATTTGTCACTTAAAACACAGATGTGTTCATGCTTCTTTGTTAGCCACAATACAGTAATGCACAGCATAAATTGCTGGTTTTGTGATGGGCAATTGATTACTTAAGGATAGTTGAGTTTCTGGATACATTTAGCACTGAAGACTGTTACTATTATCTTATATATTCCAACCATAATAGAAGACAGTGGAGGCAAGAAACAAAAGAATCCTTGGAGCCTCATATTTAAAAGTCACTTAGGAATCAAGATAATCTTTTTTTTTTGGCAATCACCCCGTCACAGGCCATAACTGGGAAAAGCCCAGGGGATGAGGAAATGTAAGTACATTAGACAATTAGACACACTGTTGGTGCTGGACAGCAAGAGTCAAACAATACTACTTAATGTTTTTCTTGTGTCGTCCATGATAATAAAACTGGCATAAGAGGACTTTATCTTTACAAAGTAACTCATGGACATTATGAAAATTATTTAATAAAAGGAGGATAAAAATTCAAAATAAAACAGAGGTAAACTCAACAATCAGGTGAGGAAATCTGAAAAATTTGTTGCATATCATTTTGTGTGGTGAAATTTGTATTTTATTATCACAGTTGTAATGTCCGCTGTCAGGTTAGACATTTCTTGGCATTTCTTATTTGCAATAAAACATTATCTCAAGGTTCTTTGTGACCATTTTGCACATGCAGTGGTATACCACATCTTCATACAGGCATTCTTAGTTTCAGGTAGAAACTTTTCATATTTGTGTGGTAGTTTTTATCAGATATGTTAAAAATATCTGTGAGGTCTCAATGTGGGGAAAAACTAGAGTGGGTCTGATTACCTTGGGGAGAATCTTAATGTGTTGCCTCGAGAAAAGACAGGATTTTCCTTTGTACTAGAAAGACTTATTTGAAAATGCATCCAGATAGAAGATGGTAGAGTTAAGAACACACGGTTCCGCTTCCTTTTTGTAAATGACATTTCGGTTAGGTCTTGGGAAGGACTGTCAATAACAAGTAGAGATCTCTGATACTCAGGAGTGAACAAGCCTCCTTCATAACAACCATCATTGGACTGCTGAGAGGGTGAGGGTGAACCAAGTAGGAATAGGGACACTGAGATATCTGAGCACAATCCCAGATAAATATGTACACGCTATATTCTAACGAATGAAGTTCTGCCTTCTTTTGTATAACCCATCTATCTACCATCACTTTCTTCCATTCTCTAAGACACAAACCCTCGTTTATTCAGCAAACATTTACTAAGAACTCATTATACACTTCAGGAACTATTCAGGGTAGTAGTCTTAAAGCAGTCAAAAAGTAGACAAAAGTCATGGCTAGGGCTTATATTATAATTTTAGGAAGTTAGAAAATAAAGACAAATTGGCGAGTAATACAGTATTATTGGGTAATGGTGTCACCTAAAAACATCGTAGTGTGAGAAAAAGAACATTATTGTGAGGGACATTTTACATAATACTCTAGAGGCAAGCTCTCACTGAGGAGATATCTAATGCTGGAAACACACCAACTATCCCCCGCAAAACAACAATCCCTAAGTTTTGCTTAAAGGCAAGGGGCTGAAGTAAACTAAGAGTTTATAGTGGGAGTGGGCAGGCTGGAGAGATGGCTGAGTGGTTAATAGCACTGGCTGTTTTTGCCGAGGACCTGCATTTGACTCTACATTATAGATCACAACTGTCTGAAACTCCACTCCTAAGGATCTTCTATCTTTTTCTGGCCTCTGTGGGAATGTACATGGAGCACAGACATACAAGTAGAACACTCACACACATAAAAAAGAATATGATAATGACTAGGCATAGTGGTGCATGACCATAATCCTAGCACTAGGAGGGATAAGGGATAAGGCCAGTCTGGAGTACATAGCAAAATTTAGTGCAAAACTACCTTTTAAATACTTATAGAGAAATAAATCATGAAAACCAGATTTTTCCACAAAAAGCTAGAAACTAGCAAACTAGCCTTTAAAATAGCCACAATCCCCAATGCTTTTCTAAGCTGAGTAAAAAGGAATTTTCACTTAATGTTTAAGAAATAAAAAAATTGTAACACTGGAGGAAGAATATAAAAATTATCAAATTTTTAATTAGGAATAGTGGTGAATGGTTAGTTTTTGGGAGGCTAAGGAAGGAGGATCACAATTTTGAGGCTAGCTTGGAGTATATAGTGAGACCTTTTTATCCAAACCTTCAAAATAAAACAAAAAATTAAGTGCAGATCATTTCAACCAATGTGTTTTTTACCAAAATTAATTAAACTATTGACAGTAGCTTAATGCTTAAAGGTTGTATCATTTCTGAATCTTGCATTAGTTGAAATTCTATTTATTTTAAGCATGATTTTCTTCTTTAAAACTTATTCATTTCATTTTATATATATGAGTGTTTTGCTGCATGCATGTCTATGTATCATGGTTGTGCAATGCCTACAGAGAACAAAAGAGGACTTCACAGTTAGAGGTTCTGAGTTTTCCTGTAGTTTCTTTGGATTGAACCCAGGCCTTCTGCAAGAGCAGTAAGTGCTCTCAACTGCTGAGTCATCTCTCTTTTCCCAATCTGAACATTTTTAAAGGTGACAGTTTTAATATAGTAAAAAAAATCATTTGAAAATGTAAGACACTGTGTTGATACAATATCTGTGTATAAACAATGTGCCAAATCCCCTGTTGATCAAAGTATGCTTTGGGGGGGTTGATTTTGGAAGCATTTTCTTAATTTTCATTTGAGTAACTCTATTAACTTGTCAATCAGAAGAAGTAGAAGAAATAGATAACCTGGTCAAAGAAAATGTTAAATCTAAAAAAAAAAATCAAGTCACAAAACATTCAGGAAATATGCAACACTATGGAAAGATCAAACCTTTGACTAATATGTATAGAAGAAAGAGAAGAAATCCAGAATTAAAGGCCCAGAAAATATTTTCAACAAAATTATAAAAGATAACTTCGCCACTCTAAAGAAAGAGATGCCTATCACAGCACAAGAAGCTGTGATATGCAGGACAAAAAGAAATTCCATAGCACACAAAATAATCAAAACACTAAATGTTCAGAATGAAGAAAGGGCATTAAAAGCTGAAAAATGGAAAAGACCAAGTAACACATAAAGGCAGGTCATTAGAATAATACCTGACATCTCAATGAAGATCCTGAAACCCATAGGGACCTGGACTGATGTTCTACAGAATCTAAGAGACCACAGACACCAGCCTAGGCTACAATACTCAGAAGAACAATCAGTCATAATTACCAGAAAAAATTCATCAGTTACCCCAAATTTATGCAATTTCTATCTACCAAATCAGCTCTTTAGAAGGTACTAAAAGAAAACCTTAAGTCTGAAGAGGTTAACTATATCCAAAAGAATACAAGGAAAAAATAATCCAAGAACAGTAAATCAAAAGAGGGGGTATATACCTATATTCTTACAACAAATAATAGCAATCAATAAATACTGCCTATTCATAATTCTCAATATTAAGAATATCAATTTCCCAATAAAACTACAGAGTAACAGATTGGAATAGAAAACAGAATTTGTATTTCTGATTACTCCAAGAAACACAGGTCACCATTGCAGATAGAAATCACCTCGGAATAAAGGATGAAGAAAGGTATTCTGAGTAAATATATCCAAAATCAAGTAGGTGTAGCTATTATATATCTGGAAAAACAGACTTCAGACAAAATCTAATCAGAAAAGCTAGGGAAAGATACTAAATACTCACTAAGGAAATAATTTACTAAGAGGATATTATAATTCTAATCATCTACGCACCAAACACAAGGGCACCTAAGTTCATAAACACCATTACAGCTAAAATCACATACTGATCTTCACATAGTGATAACGGATGATTTCAATACCACAGTTTTGCCAATAGATAGGCTGTCCAGACAAAAGCTAAATGGAGAAATTCTGTCGTTAAAAGGTGCCATCAATCAAAATGACATAGTAGATACCCACAGAATTTCCACCCCACAAACGATAAAGAATATGCATTCTTATCAACAGCTCATGGAACTTTTTCCAAAATGACCACATACATGGACACAAAGCAACTCTCAACAATACAAGAAAATCGAAATAATACCATATGTCCTATCTGACCACCATGGATTAAAGCTGTTGTTATTGTTGATACCAAAAACAACAGAAACAGCAAAGGTGTACAAACTCACGGAAACTGAAAAACTCAATATTACATGAAAATTTGGTCAAGACTGAAATCAAGAGGAAGCTAAAATATTTTATAATCAAATGAAAATAAATAAATAAAATCACGAGATACCAAAACCTATGGGACACAGTAAAGGAGGTCTAAGAGGCAGGCTCATGGAACTAAAATATTGGAGAGATATCATGTTAGTATCTTAATAACACATTTGAAAACTCCAAAAAACCAAGAAGAAATAATACCCAAAATAGTATATGGGAAGAAATAATCAATCAATCAAACAAACAAACAAACAAAACAATGAAATGAAGAGTTACTTCTTTGGGAAAAAACAACAATATTGACAAAAACCCAAGCTGAATTAGTCAAAAAATAGAGAAAGAATATCCAAATTAATAAAATTAGAGATATAAAGGGGACAATATAACAGAGACCAAAGAAATCTAGAGAATCATAAGGAAATACTTAAAAAGTCTACACTTCACCAAACTGTAAAACATAAAAGAAATGGATAAATTTCTTGGTATATATGACTTTCCAAAGTTAAATCAAGATCATATAAGCAATTTAAACAGGCCCATAGCCACTAGTGAAAATCCTCCCCCCCCAAAAAAGTTCAGGGACAGATAGATTCAGCACATAATTCTAACATACCATCAAAAAACTAATGCTAAGACTCCTCAGTTTATTTCCCAAACTAGAAACTGAAGCAGCATTTTCAAATCATGTTATGAAACTACTGTTACACCAATACCCAAAACACACAAAGACTAAGAAACCTTCATGAATATATATTCATGAATTCTTAATTACTTGCAAACTGAATTGAAAAATGTATAAAAAGATTATCTACCATGATAACTTATCTTCATACCAGAGATGCAGGGATGGTTCAATATATGTAAAACAATCAATGAAATCTACCTCATAAACAGACTGAAAGATGAAACCACATTATCATTTCATTAGTTTTGAAAAACCCCTTTGAAATAAACCTAATGTCCTTTTATAATAAAAGTTCTAGAGAGCCTAGGGATGCAAGACACATATCTCAATATAATAAAGGGAATTTACAGTAAGCACATAACAAACATCAACTCAAACAGAAACTTACATCAATTTCACTAAATCACGAACAAGAAAAGGATGTCTTTTTTTCCATACCTACTCAAGACAATACCTGAAGTCTTAGCTAGAACAATAAGATAACTGAAGGTTATCAAGGGGCTACAAATAGGAAAAGAATTTGAAGTATCTTTATTCAGAGATTACCATATTTTAATAATAAAAATTTCCTAAAAATTCTATCAGGAAACTTCTAGAGCTGATAAACACTTTCAACAATGTAGCAGAATACAAAATAAACACACAAAATCCATAGCTTTCCTATATACAAATGCCAAACATACTGAGAAAGAAGTCAGGAAAATATTGCCTTTCACAATAGCCTCCAAAATATCTTGGCATAACTCTGACTAAGCAAGTGAAAGAATTGTATAATATTATTTTTTTCATTGGAAATAGATTTTTAAATACAGTTTATTATTGTTACTGTTTTCCCTTTCTCTTCTCATCTCATTTCCTCCCAACCTCTCCTCTCATTCAGATACCTCCCTTCCTATCTCTTTTTAGAAAACAAACAGGGTTCCAAAGGATAATAATAAAATGATACAAAATGTAAGAAGATAAAACCAAACATATCAGAAGAGGACATAAATCCAAAACAAAAGCAAAACAAAAACCATATGGTGGTAAGAGAGAACGATCTTCAGCCCTCCACATATATACTACAGCACACACCCACATGCATACACACTCAGATTTCCTACCCATACACAGTAAATGTAGAAAGGTTAAAAGGCCAAAACCAACATTATATTTTAAGAATAGAAGTGAGACGAGTAGGATGAGTCAGCAAATATTTGTAAGAGCACCAATAAGCAAGTGGATAGTCTTTCTGTTGGTTTCCACAGGTTCAGGTATGATGTCTGTTTCCATGTGCTCACTCATGGACAAATGACCCTAATCTCTCTCTCTTCTCTCCCTTACAGATACACACACATACACCCCCCCACAAATTTGTTAGAATCAATAAACGAACTCAATAAAGTAGCAAGGAATAAAACCAACATATATAAGCAAACTCTTTGTAAAAAATCAAATACATGATCTCATTTACAATAATATTAAAAGAATAAAATGAATTTATTAAGAAGATGAAAGATTTTCTGGTTAAACTATTGATGAATGAATCAGAAAACAAATAGATGGATTTAACTTGACTTAATAATGTTTTAATGTTCATTTTATGCAATGTATTTTATAGATTCAGTGTGGTTCCTGCCAAAATTTAAAAAATTTTTCTTCATAGAAGAGAAAAATGGTATAGATTGCCAAATTTTGAATAGTTAAATCAGTCTCAAGAAAGAATAACACAATTGAGGATATTCAACTTCCTTATTTCAAAATATATGTGAAATCTACTATATTCAACAAGTATGGTATTAATATAGAGATCAATATATAAACCGATTGTATAAACCGGAGAACACATAAATAAGTTCACGAATGCACAAAAAATTGATCTTTTACAAGGTACCAAGAATTCACAATGAGAAGGGTTAGTTTCTATGACACGTAGAGTTGAGAAAACTGGATATTCACATACAGCTAAATAAAATTGGGTATTTACTATAGGAGGAATTTTTTGTTGGGACTGTTGGTCAGCTCTCAAATAACCACATAGGCTTAACAGTAATTATAAATGCTTGACCGATAGATTAGGCTTATTCCTAAATAACCCTTACAAATTAAATTAACCCGTATTTCTTATCTAAGTTCTACCATGTGAATCATGGCTTGTTACCTCATTTTCTACACATCCTGCCTCCTCTGCGTCTGTCTCATGATTCCTCAGATTCCACTCTCCTTCCCAGTGTCCTCCAAGTCTGACTCTCCCACCTAATCTCTTTCTGCCCAGCTATAGGCCAGTCATCTCTTTATTAACCAATGAGAGTAATACATATTTGCAGTGTACAAAGATTGTTCCATAGCAATTTACTTTACATTTTACATGAAAATAAAACTAATAAATATAAATGAATAAACAGAATCAATAAATAATATGATAAGCAAATTAAAATTAGGTACAAAACAAGGGATGCATAAATGTGAAAAAAAAAGCACTGGGTCAGGGTGCAAAGTCTGTCTCTGTGCAGTCCCTTCCTGTAATGGATGTAAATAAAATAGGTCAGAGACTTAAACCTAGCACATAAACAGAAATTCCTATGGGAAAAATACACAAAGTCATATTCATAAAATGAAGCTTCTTATTAGTGTTTTGTTTGTCATATATATGCTCAGCAAAAATAGACAAATGGGAAAATAACATACTGAAGAGATTCTGTGTAGCAAAGGAAACAATAGAGACAAAGTCAACTCATGAGATAGAAGAAAATACTCATAAACATAGTAGTTGGACAGTTAATTTGCAAACTACTTAAGAAATCCTATCAATTTAAAAGGATAAAATATCTTAATTGATAAAGCAGACAGTGGACCTGAATACATTCAGAGTCATCTTGCTTGGGGACAATTTCTCAGTCTCTTGTCATTGGGAAAATGCAAAGCAAAAGCATGGGGTGGGGGTACAATGCTCATGCCTAAAATCTCAGTTTTGAGGAGACTGATGCTGAAGTTCCAAGTTACAAGCCAGTCTGAAGACACAGCTTGACTTTGTCTCAGTGACAGTAACAACGACAACAAAAAATACATGGTTAACAGGAACGTAAAACCATTCTGTCATTACAGAGAAGAACACGACTGTTGTGGAAACATTAAAAACAGAACGACCACATGATCCAGAAATCCTACCTTGGATATATTTGTAAATGAACAGAAATAATGACCTTCAAGAAGCATTTTTATACTCACATATTTTTATCTTTATTTACACAAGGAATACATATAAATAATCTAAATGTCTACCTGATGATTATGATTAAATAAGTCATAGTATAATATCAAAAATAAATAATTTAAAAAGAAAATGCATGAAATACATACCATGTAAAAGGATATTATTCAACCTTAAATTATCAGGAAATCTTGACACATGCAACACATAAACGAACTTGGGAGACACTTCTAAGCCAAACAATCAGATCACAGAATGACAAATAATGCAGGAGTCATTGTAAGCCATTTCAGACCAGAGAGTGGAATGGCAGTTGTCAGATGTGAGTTGTTAGAGAGATTGGAAATTTCTGGTCAATAACAGCATCATTTTAGTTATCAAGTTGGCTAAGTCCTAAAGATCTACAGCCGAGCCTTATCCTCATAGTTGACAATAGTATGTAGTTTACTTAAAGTTATGCAATGGTAGATTTCATGTTGAACGTTCTTACTGTCCATTGGTGGAGGTGCATGTCTTTAATACCAGCACTTTGGAGGCAGAGGTAGGCAGATCTTTGTGAGTTTGAGGCCAGCCTGGTCTACAAGAACTAGTTCCAGGGTAGGATAGGTGCCAAAGCTACAGAGAAACCCTATCTCAACAAGACAAAACAAGCAAAAAATAAATAAATAAAAATAAAAAACAAAACCATAAACCTACTTACTAAGATAAATAAAGGCAGTGGATTGGAGCTGTTGGATATTTTTATCAACTTGTTTGTAATAACGGGTTCATGGATGATTATGTGCTTTAAAATGCAGTTTCTTGTACAACTATGTCTCAATATAGCCACAATTAAATTTAAAATTAAAAGCAAGAAATTTTTAAAAATGAGTTGGAGTCTTCAGGGAGCTGTACCATTTATGGGCTTGAAGATAGTCTTTTATGTAAAGTAGGAAACAAAAATTCTGACATATTGAAAAACGAACCAAGAGAAGCATCCAGAATGCAAGAGCAATTGATAGTAATGACTCATAATACTCATGAACATCCTTTGCGGCTTCTGAAATAAGCAGAAACTTCCTAGACCTTGCAAGTCTTCCTTATATCTTAAATGCATGTAACCTTTTCTCTTAATATGTGCTATTTTTTTAATTACCATATTTTCATATAAAGCAGTGGGTTTTCACGATCACATTTTACACATGTATATAATGAATTTTGGTATTTCCTCCCCCCATTACTGTCTGTTATCTCCCTCATTACTGTCTGGTATCTTTCTTCCTGCCAAATGGTTCTACCTCTACTTTAATGTCTTACATCTAAAGCACCTATGTTCTGTATGCCAGAGAAAGTGCATATCTATCTGAATTTTGCTTATCTTCCTTAACATGATGATCCCAATAATATTAATTTTCCTGCAAATGGCTTAATTTTATTCTTTATATTTGAATAAAACTCCATTGTGTAGATATAGCACATTTTCTTTATCTATTCATCTGCTGATGGGTACCTCAATTGATTCTTATCTATTATGAATAGTGTCATACTAAACACATGTATGTACAGGTGTTTCTTTGGGGTATGTTTAGATATATACCAAGAGATATACCAAAGAATTAGTGATGGAGGAGGGTTATCTGTCTATGTGTTACTTTCATTGGTTAATAAA
>LOJH01031539.1:6532-16803 GCA_001685095.1 Ellobius talpinus
TCTCTCTCTCTCTCTCTCTCTCTCTCTCTCTCTCTCTCTCTCTCTCCCTTTCTCAGCTTCTAAGACATACCCAAGTATATTAAGGGGAAAAAAGAGTATTGCCAAGATAGCTCAGCATATAAAGGTGCCTGCCATCAAGCTGATGACCAGAGTTCGATTCCTGGATGCAGAAATGACCTCCACAAGCTGTCCTCTGACCTCCTCATAACACTGGGATGCACATGTGTACACAGACACACACACTTCCACACATACACACAAATAAAAGTTTAAGAGAACCCAGTGTTGGTATCTGATTCCTGGGGGAGATGTTGAGTTCCATATTCCTGAGGTTGATACTGAATGGTTACGTGACTGCTTCTGATCCATAGGATGATGAACACAGTGAACACCTGGAGAAGGGACCTGAGCTGCCTAGTTTTATGTCAATTTGATACAAGTTGGAGGAATTTGAAAGAGAGAGCCTCCGCTGAGAAAATGCGCACAGCAGATTAGCCTGTGGGCAAGCCCATGGTTCATTTTCTTAATTAGTGATTGATGTCAGAGGGCCCAGCCTGCGGTAGGTGCTGCCATCCCTGGGAAGGTGGTCCTGGGCTGTATAGGGAAGCAGGCTGAGCAAGCCTTGGGGAGCAAGCCAGGAAGCAGCAGCCCTCCACGGCCTCTGTTTCCGTTCCTGCCCTGACTTCCCTGGCTGATGGACTACAAGCTGTAAGCCCAATTGAACCCATTCCTCCCCAAGTTGTTTTCGGTCATGGTGTCTTATTACAGCAGGAGAAACCCTAGTTAATCCAAGGGGTTTCTGGCTACTGCCTGGCGGTTTCAGGGCCCCAGGGTTCCCGCACCTGCTTTTTGTTGTAGTCTTTGATGGCATTTTCGTACCCTTCCTCCAGCCTCGCAAATGCCAGGCCCACCTCAGTCGTCCACCAGATCTGCGTGCACGTTAGTGCCACCTGGAAATGATGCAGGGCATGAGAAACCGTTCTTTATGGATGATGAGATGAGGTCATAGTCGGGCAATGGTGGCACACGCCTTTAGTCCCAGCACTCAGGAAGCAGAGGTAAATGGGTCCTGAGTTGAAGGCTAGCCTGGTCTACAGAGTGAGTTCCAGGGATGCATGGAGAACTCTGTCTTGAAACCCCTTAATCCCAACCCACCCCCAAGAAAAAAGAAAAAGATGACATCATGAGGCTGACCAGACAGCTCAGTGGTTAAGAGCACAGACTGCTCTTCTAGAGGACCCGGGTTTGATTCCCAGGACCTACATAGACGTTCACAACCATCTCCAGTTCCGGGAGATCTGATGCCCTCTTCTGGCCTCCACAGGCACTGCACACAAGCAGTGCACTTACACAGGCAAACCATCCATCCATGTAAAAGTAAAGGAAAAAAATTCTCTTTAAAAGACCTCATGCCAAACAGATAAACCCATTCTCAACAGACAGAGGGTAAGCTGGGGCCTTGGAGCCACGAAAAGATCCCCTCCCCCCGTGGAGCTGCACTGCAGGGGGTCCCAACCGTGTCAGACCTGGGCTGGGTAGTCAAAGATCCATTGTTCTCTCGGCTTCTCCTCATATGTCCCTACAGCTTCTGGAATTTTGTGGCGCAGTGTGGCACACATTCGGTCCAGCACCCGATTCAGCCACACTTCCACCTGAGGAAAAGACCTCACATTGACCTGGCAGCCCCTCCCCCCACCATGTCTCATCCCAGTGATTTGCATACCTGAGGCAGGCAAGCCTAGAGATAACTTAGCAGCCCAAGACCCTGCCTGTCCTGGCCTTCACACATTCCTTTCCCAACAGATCAGCTGGCCCCCTAGGACCTCCACTGTGGTGAGCTTCAGTCTCACCCCTTTCTAGACAGAACCACCAATCCTCTGATCTGTGGCTAGCTAGGAACTCCATTCCTGTGACCAAATGCATTCTGGATCTAGAAGCGGTGCATGGGTCCCGTGTGGACCAGCTTTGGGAGCATGGGCAGTGAGCCAGAATGTGTCTCTCAGTCAACTTTTAGGGAAAATCCCGTTAACTATCTCATGGGTTTGCATGACTGGGCATGCACACGCTCAAAACCAGGGATATGAAGAAGGATGTGTGCAATGAGCAACAGCCTACAGAACCCAAGCCTGTCAATTAAAGGAGAGCCCTGCCCCTGACCTCTAACAACTCCTTCACCAACTGGATCCGCAAAAGGAAGTGATGGACACAGACAGGGCTCTGAGCCATCCATCTTAGCGCCCGCTGCCCTTACCACGTATCTACTCAACACCTCTGCTTTGCTTCTTAATAACACCGCTCCTCACACCCCGGCTGCTTTACTACCTGTGTGAGCGTCTTCAACTCTTTGAACAAGACACCAGGAATTTGGAAGTTTAGTCCAGGCCATGGCCACCAATAACGTGCTCATCAGGGGCAGAAATGGTAAGGTTTTCATCAAGCAGCATAATGGCCCCTCCGGGCAGTAGGTAGAGGCACTTGCTGCATGATCCCGGGACAGGGTCAGTCCTCAGAATCCACATAAAGGTGGAAGGAGAGGACCAAGGACACAAAGCTGCCTTCTAGCCTCTGTGTGAGTACTGTGACACACTTGCTCGCACACACACACAAACACACACACACACAAACACACACACACAAAGATAAGATAAAGTGTAAAGAAAAAAGACCCCAATGCCGACCCACTTAAAACCCATATTAGTAAGCCAACAATACCTTTGCAAAGACTTGTAGAGTATATGGTTATCCCTAAATCAGAGAAGGGAGCAGGCAGGCATCCAGAGAAAAGTCTATCTTAGTGGGAGCCTGACTACCTCGCTTCCTCCTGAGGCCCTGGACTCATTCCCAGTAGCACAGCCCTCCACGACTTCACCTAGATGAAGGAACAGAGTCCTCTAGGGGAGGGTAGACTGTCTCTTTTAGTTATTACCATGAGGGGACCTTGCCCCCATGAGGAGACCTTGCCACTGTCCAGAGTCACCTGGCAACGTGACTTGCCTTGCCCAGTCCCTGTCCCCGGGAAGCAGGAGAGACACAGGCATGAGCTGACCTCTAGAGCTCCCCCACTCTTGTGTGAGTTTCTGGCTCACCCCTCAACACATTTCCCCTAGGGCTAATGGCCAAAGCATTTCAGTGACTGGACACCGAGGTGGGGGAAGGGCCAGGAGGAAGCTTCCTGTCAGCAGAACCAGGCAGTCCCAAGTGTGGGCTACAGGCTTGGTGGGAAGAACCAGGACCTCAAGATTGCTCTGAACCCACTGAAGCACCATGGCTGCTTCCTGTGACAGGGGCTAGGGACTGGCAGTTCAGAGAGCTCAGCCCCATTTGCACAAACCATAACAATTCAATGAGACGGGCAAGCTTGTCCCTTCCCGCTTCCCGCTTCCTTTGCCCCTTAGATGCAGTCACACCCTGCAGGAAGGCCATTTGGTGAAGTCTCCAAGTGGGGACCAGGGAGATGGCTCAGCAGACAAAGGTGCTTGTTGTCATCCCTGACAACTTGAGATCAGTCTCTGGGGCCAACGAAGTGGAAGGAGAGAGAGAATTGATTCCTGGAAGTTGGCCTCTGACCTCCACTTGCAAACCATGACACAGGCACTCCACACAAACAAACACGTTTATAAATCAGATAGAAAAGAGCCCCCCTCTCCCGCCAAGCATTTCCTTGAGCGGTAGAAGAGAGGAATGCACAGTGCACAGCCTGTCCCCTCACCGCTTGATAGGCAGGCTCACCTGGCCCGAGAGGTCACACTCATTATCAAAGTCCACGAACTCGTCCTCCTTGCTGTACATCCCCAGCCCAAACTTGAGCGGTTTCCCGTCAGCGTCCAGACGGAACTTGAGCTTACACAGACTGTCGAAGAGCTTGGACAGGTGGCGGCTCACCTGGGGGAAGGACCCTGGAGTTGCCGATGGCTCCGTTTTGGGGATATCTGCCCCATGTTTGACTGATGCTAACTGAGTGTGGCTCAGGTGACCACAGATTTCGGCCAGAACCAACCTTGGGCAGGACACAGTTACCAGAGCCTCTGCTGAGGTTCCAGGCATGCACCCTTTTCCGTGCTATCCTGTAGTTTTATCATTGAAATGAAACACGACCATTTCTCTCCCCTTAGTTCACTATCCTCTCTTCTCAAGGAGCCCTGGGAAGTGTCTTCCTAGATTTCAGGGTATACCTTAGGGAAAAGCTTATGAGGACCACAAGGAGAACAGCTCAGTGTGTCTTCCAGGTGCCCACGCAGCCCCCCTCCCACCTCATCCATTCCATAGAAGGAAAACAAGCAGAGAAGGGTCAGCTGCCTTGCCCAAAGGTACACTGTGTGCACAGTGCATGGTGGGTTTGTCCTCCAGCCCAGGGCTCCTAGATGCAGGGGTTTCCACAGCTGGGGCCCTGTCTACCTCCACGGGGTCATTTCCATTGGAAAGAATGTCCAGCAGGTCAGCCGAGGAGACAAAATAGAACCTTGGGAAGGCCAGTCTCTTTGTCTCCAGGTATTCAGCCAAGGCCTTTTCACACACGGCCAAGCTAAGAGGGAGGAGGAAGAAGAAGGGGCCCGTTGGTCTTTTTCTGCAGGGCTCTCGGTCTGCTCATCCTCTCAGATAACTGAAGGCACAGACCCAGACAATTCAGATCAGCCTTTTCTCCATAGACCCGGATGAACTCAGAGATGCTAACCAGACGCCCTCATTTCCCACCATCTCTGACCACCTCCCAGCTCCTAATCCACCTCAGTGATGGAAAGTTCTTAGTCTATAACCTGTGCTTTTGCACAGCCGGTGGCACACGACTGTGCTCCAACAACACCTCAGATGGACATATGGGGACCCACCTCTTCTTCAGCATCTCCAGTTTATCATAGAGACCCGGTTTGTTGGTGGCTTCCACCACATTCGGTGTCTTCACGGCATCTGCCATCAAGGCCTGGAAGGAGAAGGGGAGGACAGAAGCGTCAGGGCCCATCTCATCCACAGCGGCCATTTCTGGGAACACCCAGCGGCTGAGCTTGCCTTGAACTCCTGGTCGATGCTGTCAAAGCGCTTGGAATCCTCCGGGAGCTGGGCTCTGATGTCTTCGGAGCCAATGAAGATGCTCTCCAGGTGGCTCCAGGTTCTTTGGACCTCAAACCAGATAGAGATGACAGAGTCTGCCGTGGACAGCTTCTGCTGCCAGCTGGTCACCTCCTTCAGGAAGTGGGATAGGTACTTGGACATCATCAGATTCTGCAGCTGCACCTGGTTGTCCTCCAGGGTCTCCACCAGCACCTCATCGGACTTGAGCATCATGGTGCCCGTTCGCGGGTGCGGCTCGTGCTCGAATTCCATGGTGGTCCAAGTACTGTCCAAGGTTTCCAGGATCTTTCAGGGTGACAGAAACAGGGAGCGTTTTTAATGCAAAGCGTAACCCACAAGGCTCATTGTGTCTTGTGCTCTTGATCCCTACCCGGTGCTGCAGTTTGGGAAGGTCATGGAACCTTCAGGAAGCTTCCTGCTAGTAGGCCTTCCTCCAGGAGGGACCACGCACCATCCCTGACGTAAGCCAGAATAAACTCTTCCTTAAGATGCTCATCAGGCATTTTGTCAAAAACGGCCAATTCACAAGCATAGAGCATCCAGGGTGGCGAGCTCAGGGAGGGATCAAAGCACCTGGGGCTTGGAATAAAACTAGGGAGTGCACTGACTTTCTGGGCTGAAGGTGTTTTTGAAATGGCAGGTGTTAAGCTCACACCAACCTCCACCCTATTTTGGGTTTTTGAGACAGTGCCTTACTATGTAGCCCTAGCCAGCCTCCAAGTCACAGAGATCCATCTGCCTGTCTCCTGGGTGCTGGGACTAAAGGCATGTGTCACCCTGTGTCAGCTATTTATGGATATGTGCACACGTATGTGTGCGTGCCAGATGCCCATGGTGGCCAGAAGAGAGCACTAGATCCCTTGGAGCTGGAGTCACAGGCAGCTGTGAGCCGCCTGCTGTGGGGGATGGGATCTGCACCCCAGTTGTCTGATAGATCAGTAAGCTCTCTTTACTGTTGAGCCATGTCTGCAACCCCCCCCCCAACTGTTTCACAGATCAGGGGATTCGTTCCCAGGTGAGTGATGTCCCCGGAGTCTCCTCATAGTGTGCTGTTGTGTGCTTCAGAGAGAAGAGCCAGGAATGCCAGGAATGGGGCTATTTGAAGACACTGAGCCCTGCAGGTATTGGATGAGTTTTCTGTCTCTGAGCTCTCGAGGGAAGGCGTCTAGACCTCCCAGAGCCAGAGGCTGAGGTCTGAGGTCTGAGGTCGGCCCCTCACAGTCACCGTGCATATCAGGGAGTCCCAGGATCCTCTGCAGAGAAGCACATGCGACAGCTTTGGCGCCCACCTTCTCCATGCCCGACTCCTTCACGGCCTTGTCCACAATGCTGCGGACCTCGTCTTCATACTTGTGGAGGTTCAGCTGCAGCAGGTCTGCCAGGGTGGTCTCCTCTGACATCTCAAACTTCACCTAGGGGAGAAAACAGGCGTGTTTCGTGTGAAGCCAGGGGTCCTGCAACGGCAGGAAGCAGGCCTCTTCAGAGGAGCCTTGGCCACTGGGCCACGCTGTGGTCTGTGACTCAGGGGCTCCGTGACTCAGGCCGGTTCCTTCTCCAAGCCTCACTGATTTTTTTTTTTATAAAGACACGTAACCACAGAACCCTCTGGAGCGGAGGTGAAAAGTGTACACGCATACCCGAGCACACGCTCACTTAGGATCTCAGGGCATGACCCACAGATGGTGAGGACCTCAGGATGAGGTCGTCCTGGATCTCCGGGTGCACCCTAAGTCAGGTGACAGAAGGAAGAAGTGAGACTCCAAGTCACAGCTGGAGGAGGCCACAGAAACGGAGGCACATGATGGAGAAATGTGGCCCCAGACCAGCAAACTCATACAGCCCTGGAAGCTGAGAGCAGCACCCTGGTTCTGGAGCCTCCTTCCTGACATTTTCAGATCTGGGAGGGCATGGCTTTGTTGCTGAAACGCCCACCCTATCAGAGCAGCCCGGGAAAACGTCCATGCTGCATGGACCTTCTGGGTAGCCGGCAAGTTACTGGTTCTCCACGAGCACAACAATATGCTGCCATCACCCCACTGCTATGGTTTGGATCCTCAGGGACACCCCAAAGCCCATGCGTCAAAGACTTAGTTTCCAGCCTGAGGTGTTAGAAGAAACGGTGGGATCTGTCAGGGAGACGTGAGGCCGTTGCAGGTGTGCCCTCAAAGGGACACTGATGGACTGGTTCCTTCTTCTCCTGCTGCTTCCTGGACACAGGGGGTGAGCGGCCCTGCTGTCCTGTACCCCTGCCGTGGATGATATCACCACAGTCCCCGAACTGCAGGACCAAAGGACCATGGAGACATCCTCTGACTGTGACTCAGAGTAAACCCTTTCTCCTTTTACAGTGACCACGGGGGCTTTGCCACAGCGGCAGATGCTAACACATCTCCCCCCAAGTTCGCATTCTCACGGTCACAAAAACAGGCTTCTGAGCAGGGACTCTGAGCCAAGCAACGGACGGCTCACCCTCAGATGACTCTGACACCTACTGATCATGTTTAGGGAAGCACCCACCATGTTCCACCACACCCTTAGGTGTTCCACTTATCTCCAGTGGGGTATTTTACTCGTATTGACATTTATTCTTTTTGAGATAGTGTCTCACTACACAACCCAAGCTGGCCCTGAACTCTTAATCCTTTTGCCTCAGCCTCTCCAGTGCTGGGACTGCTGGCACAGGTTGCTTTCCTGACTCTGCCCCAAAGATGTTAAGAGATGTTAAGAGTCATGGGATCCCTGCTGAGGAGAGCGGCTAACAGGGAGTGGAACCAGCCCAAGGGAAGGAAGTGTGTTGCTGCCAACAAAGCCAAAAGGAGTTGGAGATCTGAAGAGCACTTTGACATCAGATATGGAGATACATGTTCAGTTGCTCACCCCTGCATGGGCTGGGAAGCCCCATTTCTGTCTCTGTCTGTCTGTCTCTCTCCAAACTCCATCTGGCAGGAGAGTCTCTGAACAAAGGTACCCAAAAACCCACTTTCACATTCTTGGTGACTATTGCAACTTCTTCCCCTGATGCCACCAGCTTCCCAAGTCCCTGCCTAAGTGCTCAGCTTTTGGCCAGACTTAGGCACAAACCCAGCTAGTGGCAGTCACATCATCTCCCCTTGCCCGCAATCTGTAAACTTTCCTGCTCTCGCCTGGGCATGTGACTTCTCTGGCCTCAATCTCTGGGACAGGTGAACTCACCTGGGAGTTGCTTTGTTCAATAAGCCTGCAGCTACACCTTTTCAGTTTGGCTTGATATAGTTTATTGTGTTGGCAGAGAAACTTATTATTGAGGGGGGAGCAGAAAACCTATTAACGCAGAGTTTGGCGTTTTCTCAGCTGATTTTCTGATGTGGGATTTCCTTCTGTCTGCTATGATTATGTTTATTACCATTGGTTAATAAATAAGCTATTTTGACCTATGGCAGGACAGAATAGAGCTAGACAGGAAAACTAAACTGAATGCTGGGAGAAAGTAGGTGGAGCCAGAGAGACTCCATGTAGCTGCTGAAGGAGGCAGATAGCATATAGTCAACCAGGAAGCAAGAGGTAACAAACCATGAGCCTCATGGTAAAATATAAAATAATAGAAATGGGTTAATTTAAGATGTAAGAGCTAGCTAGGAATATGCCTAAGCTATTGGCCAAACAGTGTTGTAATTAATATAGTTTCTGTGTGATTATTCAGGTCTGGGCAGCCAGGAAACAAATGAGCAGTCTCTGTTTACAGTTTTCAGTCTTGCTTTGGTCCAGTATTTCCTCACTATGCTCCCTTCTCTATGTTTTGGAATGGTAATGTATATCCTGTGCCATTATATGTTGGAAGTACGTGACAATCAGAACTGGCTATATAATTTGCAGGGCCTGGTGTGAACTGAACATATGGGGCCTTGGAAGATGATTGAGTTTCAAGGTCATGGCAGCCAACACTAACCTGCCAAAAGATGTGCTCACTAGTGCAATAGTGGCAAGGTGGCCATAGGGTAACCAACCATGTTTTGATCGGATTTGAGGCCTACTCCACAGGGGCAGGGGGGAAACTTATGCCTGTTAGTGTAGACCTGGTCAGAAGTGCATGGCTGGGAGGTCATAGGCCATAGGGGGAACAAAGTACTGAGTTTTGCTGAAGGGACACGGTGTCACACTGCCTTCTAAATATTTACGATTATACCCAGAGACAAGTGCTGCTCTTGGCCAGAGCCAGAGAAGCTTCTGTGTGCAGTGGGCGTAGTTAGTATAATGACTCATAGCTGGTCAAGCCGGTAAAAATTCACAAGGCCCCACAGCAAGAAATGGCTGCTGGCAGAACGGTGGGAGGAGTCATTTTCTTCAGTGCTGGGGCCACTGCTAAGTTACCTCTGCTCTAGCTAAATAACCCCACCTCCACGCTCAGGGAAGCACCCCTAAACTAAACTCAGTGAGCTACCATAAATAAGACAAGCAAACAAGAAGACATGAAAATAAGAGGGTGGGCTTGGGAAGAAGAAAGGGTTCGGTGGGAGTAGGAGGGGGTGAGGGATAGTAACGGGGGGAGCAAAGATGACCAAAATACATTGCACACCTGTACAAAGTCAAAGGATTTAAAACCGGCAGAGTCGAAGGCAGACACGAGCCCCCCACCCCCCGAGCTCCGCACCATGGTACAGAAGCAGCCCAGGTCTAGCTTTGCCAACCTCGTGCACTGACATCCCACCCACACCGCTCAGGCAACCCAGGCTAGCCCACCTGCCAGCAGCCGCCCCTCCGTCCGCCCTGCATCAAGCTGCGGTACCTGGGTGGCCTGCATGAGCTGTTGCCAGTGGCGGTCTCGGATGGCGGGGTTCTGCAGCTCGCTCACGGCACGCAGGGATGTGATCATGTTTTTCACGGTGTTGTCCAGCCCCACAAAGGCATCCCAAGGTTTCATCTCCTTGTCCAGAGACCTCACGTCCTTGGCAAACTTTTTACAGTCAATGTCCATCTGCTCCACGTTGATGTCCTTCCATTTGGTGGTCTTCCAGTCGTCGATGCTAGTGTTGACCTGCAGGGACAGCATCCCGTGTCACCTCCCATCCTCCCTGGGCGCCCTGCGCCATTTGCTGTTGGTGAGTTTGGGGGATGTGAGACAGGCTGTACTATCTTGGCTTCCAAAAAAAAAGTGTGAAGACAAACTCCCTTAAAAAATAAACTGTAACAAAGCTGCTCAGCAGAAATTCAAAGTCCTCCAGGATCAG
>LOJH01031541.1:0-16802 GCA_001685095.1 Ellobius talpinus
GGGAAATGGGAGGAGGGGAGGAGGTGGAAATTTTTAATAAAAAAATAAAATATACTTACTATGTGGGAAAAAAAGAAATAGAGGCTTTCCATTTGTAGGAAATTTGGTAGGCAAATCCTGGTCTCTGTTGCTTAGAGGTCATGGCGGGGGTTGCATGTGGAGGTGCTTACCCTGGAAAGGTAAGGAGGGGCAGAGGTCCATGACACAGTTGCTCTGTAGCTCAGTCTGAGTGGTGATTGCATAGGGAGTACAAACGTAAAAATTCTTCTTGTCTTCTAAAACTTGGACATTTTACATAAAGTCTACACCACTAAAAATGGGTAATCTGAAGCCTATTGAATATAGAATGCATTCTACAGAGACACCCCAGAGAGAAGTAAAAGTTGTATATCAGTCGGAGGGGGAAATAGAATTCCTTGAGGATTAATCTACTCTTATGCTGGAAAAGAAGAAGCAGATGGAAGACCCAGTGAGGTCCTAGAACTTACAGAAGGACAAAAGGGGTGACAGGTGGAACAATCAGAAGTTGTGAGCAGGGTGGGATGCTCGCAGGGAGAAGTAGCCCTGCTAGATGGCAATATTCAAGGGCAGACCTTTGGAGTGAAAACTGAAATGAAAAGGAAGTAAAGGTCATTAAATCTGAGGAGGTGTTCAAAGGAATGGAATACTTAGTGGGCAATGTGTGACCACTAAGATTCTTGAATGAGGTAGCAAGAGGGACACTCAGAGTGTCTGGGAAAATGGCCAAGGACACGAACACATGAGATGATGAGATGACAGCAAATCACTAAAATTTTGGCCACTGATTTGTGGCTATCTCATTATTTTTATTACATGTATGTAGATTGTGTGTGTGTGTGCGTATAAGTGTGAATGGCACAACATGTATGTGGAAGTCAGAGGACTACTCTGCAGAGTCTATTCTCTTCACCCACTTTTATGTGGGTTCCAGGGACTGAACTCAGGTCTTACTAGTTTTGTAAGGCAAGCTCTTTTTGCCTGCTGAGCCATCTTCTGGGCCATTATGAGAGCTTTTTGAGGAAGGGGAGAATGAAGTAATTGAACAATAATGGTACATGTTACCAAATGGATTTTATAAGTGAGAATAATTATATGGTTATATCTGTATCTATATCTATATATAGCAAGAATAGTTTATTCTTGAAAGTGAAGGAAAAGCTCTTGGTGTTGTGTGTCCCTTTTCTTCAAGAGCTCTTTAAGCTCTTCAACCTTAACAGACTAGCTGAGACTGCTTTCAACACTTCTTCCTCCCTTAAGAGTCCTTTAGAAGGGTGTGTCCCAATGCCTGAGGTATAATCGATGTTTAGTGATGGAAGAAAGGAAGGAAGGAAGACAACAATGAAGGGTCAGAGGTCTAAAGATAATACCAGTTCGAATTTTAAAGCCCCACCAATCCAGGCACCATGGCATGGCGGATGAGTGGGCATGAATAGCTGAGTGCTGTGAAATACACTTGTGCTTCGAAAAGGTCATTTGGAAATGATGCCTTAACATTTAAAAGTCTTTGTATTTATTACATGTATTGACAATTAACTAATAACTGAACTGATCAACTGTCAAATGATAAAAAGAAACCCAGTTCCTAGCCACTTACCAAAAGATGATCACTATAATGAACCTGCTTCTGCCCTAAGAAATAGGGTTGGAAGGATGAGAGCCAGCTGGTGACTGTAATATATAGTCAGTGCACATGGGCAGAATATCCCCAAGTCTTACTGAATGAAGCAAGCACAGCATGATTCAAAAGTTATCATCACTTCCATTGCCATCATCATCACATCTACCCCATGCAAAGAACATTCCACAAAGTTCCCAAGTGAGCCAGGTAGAAATCCAGAGTTGCACAAGTCCAGGTAAGGAAAAGCTTAATCTATAAGTGCTTCTTCTAGGAATTCAGATCAGCTCTCCTAAATGACTATTTCACTCTGGGAGACACAGGATGGCACACGGCTCACAGAACAGATAGCAACTGCCAGGAGTCTGGCTAGGAGAAGTCTTCTCAACCCAGCACCGTCTTACGCTCTTTCTTGGCTCTTGGCTCTTTTTGGCCCCTTGCCTTTTGCTGCCATCTCTTTGTGGGTCTCACCATGGCAATCAATCAAGAAACTGGAGAGTAATGAAACCATGTGCCCGAGGAATTGTGAAGGGAAACACATTTCATGGTAAAAAAAAAAAAAAAGTCATCTCTACGGTTGTTTAGCCTCCAAGGCAGCCAGCTTCAGAAGGTTTGGGGAAACCTGCATGCTCTAGGGACCTACTTTTACAGTGGTCTTGTGGAGATCTCAGTATTCTGGCCCCTACAACTTGAAATTGAGCCACAAGCTGGTTTTACAGCTTCATTTTCCCCTGCTCTCCAACCCATGTGAACTAAGATACATTGTTTTGGGAAGTTTCTTAAATTATATTATAGGTATTTTAAAGATGTCCTTTGAAATGGGCATGGTAGCACACACCTTTAGCCCCAGCACTTGGGAAGTGAGGCAGGTGGATTTTTGTGAGTTCAAGGCCAGCCTGGTCTACATAGCAAGATCCAGGCCAGCCAAAGCTACGAAGTGAGACCCTGTCTTAAAAAACAAACAAACAAACAAAACCCTAACATTTAGTCTGAAGATGTAGTGGTTTAGACTTATTTTTAATATAATCTCATAATAAAAATTGTACTAATTTTCTTTTAAAAGCTCCCAAGTTTAGAGGCTTTAGTCATGTGGAAAGATAAGAATAAGTTCCAGGGAAGGACTTGCTTGAGGTAGCAATAAAACTGAAGAAACTCTGATTACATCTGAGTGGAATGAAGGTCGTAACAAGATTTTTAACAATTCCTTTCTACACATCATAGATGTGATCAACAGTTCCATAAATGATTTACTTTCCCTGTTCACACAGGGTACTGGTTTATCATCCAGTTAGATAAAGTTCACAGGCTTGGCTACTAACAAGAATAGCACAGAATGAGCAAAACAAAACAAAAACAGCACCAGGTACCTGACAAAGAGCCTTATTGTGTTACATGAGGGCAGTGTCTCAGGAAGGTACAAGAGGTGGGTGCGTCCTTGGCTGGCCTAATAGCCCCAAGTTGAGCTGTTACTAGACTGGATCTTTCAAAACCACAGATTCCTGAGCTTCACCTGAGCCCCTAGGAATTAGAAATTCCAAAAGAAGGGCCCAATACTCTATATTTAAAGGTACTCCAGGAGGTCTGTATGGTCACTGCAATTTTAGATATGGTATCAAAATGACATAATTACTTTATATTGCTTTTGGATTCCATGGAGTAAGCAACTTTGTGATTTCCATTATTCACGTCAGTTTTAAGACACTATGAAAAAGCAAATAAAATTCGTTCAAATATCATTTGCTGTCAGGCAGTGACTGTGATTGGGATGACAATAATTTCATAGGGTTGTTCGGAGAATTACATCACATAACAAATGCAGATTAAGTCATGATGAGAGCAATGTGGCAAACAGTTCCACCCTTGAACAAAGCAGCCACAAGGGGTGTGGGGTAGTTTTGCATGAGTAACACTAAGGCTGTCATGATTCTGTCCAGCGGAAAGTCTGTTCTTAGTTATGTCCTGAGCTTGGACTAGTCACCTCTGGTCCACAGCCAATATTCTCATCACAAACTAGAACGAGACAAGAACACTCAGAATCACTTCAAGTGTTTAGCATCCCAAATACCTCTGTACAAAAGAGGCAAGAAGTAGAGGCCACAACAGTATAAATTCTAGAAAAATTCACAACGGGTAACATTCATGAGAAAAATTTCAATACTGTGGGGAAGGTGTCATAAAGAATGCAACAGAGAAAAACTTTCTTCAGCATAACACAAATATTAGTAACATCAAATATTAACACAAATATTAGTAACAGCAAATATTAACACAAATATTAGTAACAGTAAATATTAACACAAATATTAGTAACAGCAAATATTAACACAAATATTAGTAACAGCAAATATTAGCACAAATATTAGTAACAATAAATATTAACACAAATATTAGTAACAGCAAATATTAACATAAATATTAGTAACAGCAAATATTAACACAAATATTATTAGTAACAGCAAATATTAACACAAATATTAGTAACAGCAAATATTAACACAAATATTAGTAACAGCAAATATTAGCACAAATATTAGTAACAATAAATATTAACACAAATATTAGTAACAGCAAATATTAACATAAATATTAGTAACAGCAAATATTAACACAAATATTATTAGTAACAGCAAATATTAACACAAATATTAGTAACAGCAAATATTAACACAAATATTAGTAACAGCAAATAGTAACACAAATATTAGTAACAGCAAATAGTAACACAAATATTAGTAACAGCAAATAGTAACAAATATTAGTAACAGCAAATAGTAACACAAATATTATTAGTAACAGCAAATATTAACACAAATATTAGTAACTAACAGCAAATTTTGCATATATTAAAGACATAGTCTAAGAACACAACAAAATGTATAAGCACTACTCTAAAAGGAAGCATATAGGACCCGTGTGTTTATTTAAATTACATTTTTATATTTTTTAAACCACAATTAAAAATCTTAGTGACAATAAAACAAAATTATACTGAAGTATGTAAAGTGCTTTTTAAAAATAGGTATAGGAGCTGGAGAGACAACTCATCGGTTAAGAGCACAGACTGTTCTTCTAGAAGACATAGATTCGATTCCCAGCACCCAGATGGTGGCTCCCAACACTCTGTAACACAGTGCTAGGTGATCTGACCCCTTTTCTGGCCTTCACAGGCACCAGACATGCACATGGTTCACAGACATATATGCAGGCAAAATACCTATACACATAAAATAAAACAAAAATTAAATTAAATTTTAAAATAGTAATAAATACTTAACAATAAATTATCTCTTTTTGTGAGGGTGGAGTCTCAAGATAGGATTTCTCTGTGTATCCCTGGCTGTCCTAGAATTTGATTTGTAGACTCAGAGATCTGCCTTCTTCTGCCTCCAGAGCGCTGGGATTAAAGGTGTGTGCCACCACTGCCTGAGTAAATAAACAGGCATAAATTTACTGGATGAGAAAGTCAACACTGTAAATATGTCAACTAAATCCATAGTTAATTTATACATTGTCTGCAAATTCTAATTAGAATTTTAAAATATCTTCCGGAACTTGAATAAATGATGCCAAAGTTAACGAGATGTAGTGGATGAGAAATAGTGAGAGAAAGTGGTAGTGAAGGAGGTGATGAAGGAGGCGTCTTACTTGCTAGGCAGTGAGACCCACCTTTAAGTCAGAGTGTTCTGTACACTGTGACCCTGATGCTGGAGAGTCTGTGACTGGACAGGGGTGAACCAGAAAGTGCAGGAACTGACTAGTGCATACAGTCTTATTTGATAGTGAAATGATAGTGCTATCAATAGGAAAATGCATGATTAGCCAGTACACAATATTGGGGAGTTACAGACAGAGCTTTTGGTATTTGAATATTGGCATTTTGCCTCACTTCACCAAAATTAGTTCAAAGTCAACTGAAAGATCAAATTTTAAAAAGAAGAAAGAAAAAAAAGGCACCACACTGGAAGAAAATACAGTGAACATTTACATAATAGCAAAATGAGAAAAGACTTTATATACACTGAATTATGAGAGGAACTATAAACGTGATCTTCATTTGACAGAAGAAAAAAAATGAGGTACAAGGAAACTAAATAACTTACCCAGAGTCACACCACTTTGAGAGTGGGGGACCTGGGCCCATGTAGTCTGACTCCAGGTTGGTGACCATTATGATTATTGCAGCTTGGGTTTCATATGACAAAGGGAAAAAAAGGAAGAGCAAAAGGAGCACTCAGAATATAGAGAAGCAGGCCCAGAGCATGCTCAGTTCTAAAGCATGTGCAAGCATAGCCACTCTTGCGCAGTGAGTGTAGATGTCATTTCCCTCGTCACCTGTCAGATTTAACAATGCTGAGTGCCCAGTGTGCACCACGGAGCTGGAAACGGAGTTTTCTGTTCCCCACAATGGAAAACCTGGAACCACCTTTGCAGAAAGCAAGGCAGCAAAGCTTATCAAAAGCTGTGAACGGTGGGGGTTCTTTAATTCCACAATTCCCCTTCTAGATCTTTCTTTTGAAAGGGAAAACTGCAGCCCATTCACTAGGGCATTACATGTGTAAGAAAATGCAAATGCCATCCACGACTATAAAATTCAGCTGATGCAATACACATGGAGAAACAGAAGGCTATATCAGGGATACTCTGACATCAATTATTCTGGAATGGTGACAAGAACATGTTGCCAAGTGTTAAAATGAAGGGGGCAGGCAGCACAGTATGGCAGCTCTTTTGCAATATAAAGTGTCTAGAAAGATCAGATGCAGGGACAGACGGCTACACAGATACACTGGTGCAGCTAGTGCTGACTTCAGACTAGCACAATTATGAATGGGTTTTCCTTTGTGCTTTTTGGTGTTTTCCCAATTTTCTCTACTGAACATGTTCTGTAGACAAGGAGGCTAATACTCATTCTAAAGAAAAGGGTTAAAAAAAGCCCAGAGCATTTCTCCAGCCAAGAACAATGAATGAAACTCTGTGTCAGATTACCAAAAGATAGAGAATGCTGGTGGGCCTAAATAGGACAGCCCGTTTTCTCAGTTAACTAGGAACAATGGCTCACTTGGGCCTTCTTGGATGGGAGCTTGATCTCCTTAGTCAGGCAGTTGGCAAAACTCTAGAAAAAGCTTTGTAAGAGATCAGAAAGGGAGGGCAAGAATGAAATTCTACACTCAGCACCTGGTTGTGTTACCCTGACTAGGGCTGTGTAAACATGGCAACTGCGAAGCAGGGACCTGAAGTGGGTGGGAAGGAAGGCGGCTCTCATAGCCGAGTGCAGATCAGTACTGATTCACAGATACTGTAAGCAAGAAGAAGGAACAGGAAGAGGGTGCTGCTATCCTGCTAGAAATCATTAATATTGTTTCATACATAGGCACGGAGATAACAGCCTCATTAGTTACACGGAGCTTTAGCTCAGTAGGAAGTGCTCCATCTCCAGTGATCACTCGTGCTATATTCTGGGGTTAGAGGTAGAAGGTCCCTCCTTTTGTCTAGAGAACCCTATCAGACTTCACATCAAAATCCCTGTGACTGAATTGGCAGAGCTTCATAGAATGCACTCGAATGGATTGTTCTACTTTGGAGAAAAAAAGTAGAAGTTCCTGATACAATGCCAACATTCCTACATCTTGTTGAATTTATGTTTTTAATCTGGAGTCACGTTATAAATACTACTGGCCAGAGTTGGAGGTTGAAGGGTTGGAAGCAGGAGAGAAAAAGAGGAAATACTTCAACCATGAAAAAGACCATCACTTTCAATTTCTGTGATGTCAGAATAACTGAATGTTCAGTTGTAGATTTCAACATAAAGGGAGAATAGATTTGGTGTCGTAGGGAGAAATAAATCAGGAAGAGACTTTTAAGTTACTCAGGGAAGCAGCCAGAGAGAGCACTGTAGACAGGTGCTGGCTCCTCCACTGAGGAGCCCTGGGAAGGTGTCAGTTATGTGTAGTGGCTGGGCCTCGTTCCTTGTCAGAAGAGGGATTCTTTCAAGAAAGTGAAGCAAGAACTTCTGACTTCCAGCAAGGTTTAACACTCAAAAGTTTTCTTATGATGCCCACAGTGCCTTCCTTCACTTCACCCCCACCTGAAATATATCACACTCCGGCATGGGGTGGCTGAGGGAAGCTCCCACTGGGAAAGATGTATATGCTATAACATTATTTGGGGCTTTTTGGTCAGTGTTTCCATAAAGAGTGGAAGGAGACTTAGATTCTTAGCCTTTGCCTTTCTATGTGAACTTCCATTTCATGGGCACATATTATTAATTATTATTATTAATTATTATTATTACCATCATTATTATTTTATTATTACTGATATTTTCCTACTAACTTGGGGAGTAGAGGCTCTACTGAGGTAATAAATTACTAACTGCTTCTGTAGCAGAAGAACACTTTGCTTTCCCTAACAAATACTGACCAGGATGTACCACCTGAACCACCTGTACCACCAGTACCATCTGAACCACCTGTACCACCTGTACCTCCTAAACCACCTGTACCACCTGAACCACCTGTACCACCTGAACCACCTGTACCACCTGAACCACCTGTACCACCTGTACCACCTGAACCACCTGTACCACCTGTACTACCTGAACCACCTGAACCAGCGGAACCACCTGAAACACCTGTACCAGCTGAACCACCTGTACCACCTGAACCACTTGTACCACCTGTACCTCCTGAACCACCTGTATTCACCTCTATTACACACACACACATCTACCACACAGCCTGACTCGGAAGCAGCAATGCTCCTCAGCACAAGCTGCTAAGGAAGAAAAGAAGAATCCAGGAAGGGGGAAATTATTTTGTAGTTTTTTTTTAACATAAAAATGGGAGAAAATCCAGGCCTGGAGTTCATGCACATGTAATCCTAGAGCTGGGAGGCTGAAACAGGGGGGTCACAGTGAATTCAGGTCAGCCTGAGCTACAAAGTGAGTTCCTGGTTACAAAATGAGACGCACCTCAAGACAAACAAATGGAATATAAACCAAGAGGATATAAGTAACTTAAATTTATAGTGAGCATTGTTATGAAAGCAGTGATAGGAAGGGAAGCCTAAAACTGCACAGATTCCCAGCGGATTCCCCCAGGCATCTAAAGAACTAACAGAAATGTTCCTTGAGCTATTTCACCAACTAGAATGTAAGGAACACACCAAACTCATTCCATGAAGCCAGTATTACCCAATACCAAAACCAGATAAGGACCCCAGGGGGAAAAATCATAGACCAATTCCCTAATGAACATAGATGCAAAAAGGGGGAGAAATGTGTGCATGTGTGTGCTAAATCTCTGGGCCGAACCAGACAGTGCTCTTCAAGGTCTGAAGACAAATTATGGAAACTAAGAGTGATGTTAGACAGAGAAATCAGGAAAAAGGTAAGAAAGACTAAAAGTTCACTTGTTTCTTGCCACAAAATTACTCTTTTCCTACAGTATCATTTCTCATTGCCCAGCCATTAGTCACGAATTTAGCAAGACTGAGTGGTTGTATTCTTTGTTCCCTGGCACATGTATAGTTCTGCTTATTTAAATGATTTGCTTGCAGGGCTGGAGAGATGGCTCAGTGGTTAAGAGTATTGGCTGCTCCTCCAGAGGATCTTGGTTTAATTCACAGCACCCACATGGCAGCTAACAACTATCTGTAACTACAAGATATGACATCCTTACACAGACAGACATGCAGGCAAAAGACAAATGCACATAAAAATAAAAATAAATAAGTAAAAATGATTTGCTTGCCAACTACAAAATGTAGCTGAGATAGGTGTGTTCTCCTGCACTTCTAGCTTGGTCTTCCTCTCCCACCACCAGGCTGGCCTTGAACTGTAGTGATGTTTTGTTTGTGTTTTAACAAATAAAGCTCGCCTGAAGATCAGAGTGCAGAACTAAGCCACTGGAGGCCAGGCGGTGGTGGCCCACACCTTTAATCCCATGGGGTACTTGGGAGTCCCATGCCTTTAATCCCAGCACTAGAGAGGAAGAGACAAGAAAGGATAAGGCTGGGCTAAGAGAGAAATCTAAGGCTGGAGGAGACAAGAGCTCAGTGTAGTCTGAGGGAGAGACTTGGTAGAGACAGATGCAGTCTGAAGTAATAGTCTGAAGCGAGTCTGAGGATGCAGTCTGAGGACAGGATTGCCCCTTTGGTCTGAGCATCCGTAGAGGTAAAAAGGGTCTCTCTAATGGCTGGCCACTCTGTTTCTCTGACCCTTTAGCTTTCGCCCCCTGATAGTTGACTCAGGGATTTTATTATTAAGAACAATTAGAATTCAGGCTACATTGAACTCTCAATCAGTACTCCTGCCTCTGCCTCTGGAAAGTTAGGATTACAGGCATCCATTATCACACTGCACTCAACTGGTCTTTGGAAGAGAAACACCTTTGATTGGCCAACAGTGCTCGGACTCCATCAAAACACTGTTTATCTTCTCTATAAGTCATTTAGAAAAACAAAACAACAGTCTGAAAAGAAGCTTCACCCATCCCCACCCCTCCTCTTCCTTCCTGGTTACCATGGGGTAGAAAGCATTGCTACACCAGATCCTCCTACCATGTCGCACTGCCTCACCATGAGCTAGAAGTTAGAAGGCCAAGCAACCCCTAGACAGAAGCTTGTAGAATCACGACTTCCAATAATCCTTTCCTCCTCATAAGCTGTTTACCGAATGCTTTGTCACAGCAATGGAGAGCTGACAAGTGTATTCATCAAGAAGAAGACGAATTACAACAATCGTACTCACTTCATGGAGTGGGGTGGTATGAATGTCTGCAAAGATTGGGCAACTCTACATGGACCAGCAGGAAACTGCCCCAAAATACATTTGATCCAACTCTATTTGCTAGCCTACATGCACTCAGAACAGCAACACAGTCTCACTCCCTCCTCCCTCTCCCAGCTGTGCTTCCAGAGACTGTGGCTTCCTAGCCCTTCTGCACTACATGCCAGCCGCTGTGTTTCCAAGTCAGTGCTGCTATTTCTGGGACACATGTGGCTTCAATTATTCCAAACAGCTTGTTTATCAAATACAAAATATAGAAATATAATGCATGCTTCATAGATAATTTAAAATTTTATAATATCTAATTTTTAACAATTATAAGAAACAGGTGAAATAGATTTTTACAATGTCTTTTATTTAACTCAATATAGTAAAATATATAATTGTAAAAATTTTTTAATAAGACACTGTTCAGATCTGAATGTCTCCTCTTAAATTTATATTTAAATTTTTCTTACAGTGCACCAGTGTAGAGAGGTGGGAGCTTTAAGAAATTGTTAGGTCAGGAGCTCCATCCTTATGAATTCAGACTATCTGTTTATTCTCTAAGGGTGAAGGTGAAAGTTCAGCCTCCTGTATAGTCTCTCTCTCTCATTTTCTCACTATATGGTATATTCCACCATGTTACGACACAGAAAGATGTCACTGTGAATATGCAGCCCCTGGATCTTGGGTTTTTCTAGTCTCAAGACCATGAGCTAAGCAAACTTCCAAGGTATGTAATTTACCCAGACTGTGACACTCTGTAACACAGCAGAAAATACACTAATAGAGTCACCTTTCAGACATTTGAAACTTCTACATTTCCAGAAGGCGTGAGAGAACAGGAAATCATCTTCAGTGTGAAGTTCAGTGCCTCAGAAAATAGGTTGGGCCATCAAACCACATTAGTCTAGAAAGAATCCACAGGTTCTCATCCTCTGTAGAAAGAAAAGCAGAACCTCTTTTTCAAAGCAAGATATCCTTAGACCCAAATTTGGAAGTCAAGATAACTTCAAAGCATATATATTGGTTTAGCTTAGCAATCTGTACAATGAAATGTCTTTCTGTACTTAGCTCATTCACAGTCAAAAAATTTAAAGGAAGCACAATAATATATATAATCCTGACTCTCTGTGTATTTTCCATCTTCATGTGGCTTTATTTTTCTAAATTTCTTTAATTTATGACTGTCTTGCTCTGTCTCTTTAAAGATTTTGTTTCATTTCTTAAAACTATTTATTTTTTTATAACTGTCTATACTCTTTTTCTTCTTTTTATCAAGCCTATGTACATCTTTAAAAACACACTGTGATCCATTCAGAGGTTTATTTTTGTCTGAATCTGTCTTTATTGCATATCTTTAATCATTTTCTGACCAGGAGCATTTTTTTAATGTTAAGTGGGCATGGCTAGGACCAACTCCACGGCCCTGCCTGTTGGCTCTACCCAGTCCAACATGGTGGAGGCATTTCACTGCCTTTGACAGCTATGCATACTGCCCCAGCTCCAGGGTCACAGTAGGTCTATGTCACTGTTAAGCAATTTGTAACACGCTGCTCACAGAACCCCATTTAAGTGCTTGGCCCCCTGAAAGCCAGAGTTTTTCCTACTACTAGCATGAACCAGGAAACCCTCCCATAAAGAAGTCGCACAGCCTTTGCTGCCAATGCTATGGACACTAAGGTCAAATCTAAGCACTGTCATTAACTGAATGTTCCCTGGTCAACTCCAACTTTGATGAGCTCCCCAAGGAGACTGGGGGCGGGGTCAACATGAACGTCTACACCATGGAACAAGATGATATTGTGGGCTCTTTCCAGACCATAATCCCAGAGAACCAATGTAACATGTGGCTTTTCATCCTCATGAGCCTGGAAGATGGGTTGATATGAGACCAAGAAAATAAAAACATCAGGAATTGACTGGTGGACAGATAAGAGCAAACTTGTTAAAAGATGGAAAACCAAATACTCTGATGGTAAGAAGCTATGCCAGAGGCTTCTCAAGGGACAACTGCCATATCTTTTGGAAAGCTCAGGTCTGTTGATGTTGGATCCTCTCTCTCCAAAGGCAAGGTATATCCCAATCTAGACCAAGTAGAAAGGGATCTACTTGAGGCTTTGATCCTGTGTTTGTGTAGCATCAATAAAACTGTAGGAGGAGGCTGCTAGTTAGTTCCCGACTGCTCAGACCTGAAATAATCACACAGAAATAATATTATTTAAATCACTGCTTGGCCCATTAGCTCTAGCTTTTTATTGGCTAACTCTTACATATTAATTTAACCCATCTCCATTAATCTGTGTATCCACATGGCAGTGGCTTACTGGCAAAGTTTTGGCATGTCTGACTCTGACGGCAGCTCCATGGCTTCTCTCTGACTCTGCCCTTCTTTCCCCCAGCATTCAGTTTAGTTTTTCCCGCCTAGCTAAGTTCTGCCCGCCTATAGGTCCAAAGCAGTTTCTTTATTCATTAATGGTAATCACAGCGTACAGAGNTTATTGGCTAACTCTTACATATTAATTTAACCCATCTCCATTAATCTGTGTATCCACATGGCAGTGGCTTACTGGCAAAGTTTTGGCATGTCTGACTCTGACGGCAGCTCCATGGCTTCTCTCTGACTCTGCCCTTCTTTCCCCCAGCATTCAGTTTAGTTTTTCCCGCCTAGCTAAGTTCTGCCCGCCTATAGGTCCAAAGCAGTTTCTTTATTCATTAATGGTAATCACAGCGTACAGAGGGAAATCCCACATCACAAAACTACACAGTGTCATTCCACATTTATGGTGTCTCAGAAATACTCCTCATCAATGAGGACTGCCCAAGCCACCTCTACCCAGCAAAAACCCCAAGAACTCTTGCCTCAGTATAAGGTCACTGGGGCCCTTGTTTAGAAACAACAAAGGATAACAGATTGGTGAGAATAAAAAGAAAAGAAAAAAGACCCAGATCCCAAACCATGCAATCTTAAATTTCACAGTAACAGCACACCTTGAGTCAGGTCAGCTATATCCCCAGTGCTCAGCAGCAACTACATGGCTAGGGGTCATTTTGCTGGGTAGGATGTCTCTAAACAACAACAACAACAAAATTATACTTTCACTAATTCTGACATCTTGTTATAAACAAATGAATATCTAGCTCTTTTAGCATTCTGTCGTTTCTCTATTCAAAATATATGTATTTGTTTCAGACAGGTCTTGAAGCCCAGGTTGAACTTGAACTTGCCATCTTCCTGCAACAGCCTCCTTCGTGCTAGAATTACAAGTGTTTGTCACTACAGTCAGCTAAACTATATGTATTTAATTAATTAATTTGTTCTATAGAGTGTTCATGTGCACGTGTGTGTGTGTGTGGGGAGTGTGTGTGTGTGTACGCATGTGCACGCAAGCTCGTGGGGACCAGATGAGGATGGCAGATTCCTGTTCTATGATGCTCTGCCTTATTCCTTTGAGACAGAGACTCTTATTAAACTTGGATCTAGGCTGGCTGATGACTAGCAAGCCCCAATAATTCTCCTGTTTTCCCCAAACCCCAATGATGGGGTTTCAGGCAAGCGTACCTGGCTCTTTAAAATCTGTCTATTTATTGGTGCTGGCATCCAAGCTCTGGTCCTTGTGCTCAGTGTTTTCATCCACGACGCTTCTCCAGCCCCTGAACGATACTTTTAAAATTAACTGAATGTTCAGTTATAGTATTAAACACAACCTAGCACTATAATGTACTACCATATTTCTTTGTTTTGTCTTTGTTGACCTTAATATTTATTACTTTTTTTAAATCAGTTTTGGGATCTTGCTGCCTATTACACTAACTCCTACAACTTTCATTCTCCTTCCAGGATATGCCTTGCTGGTCTGTGCCATCAGAAAAACTGTAATTCCCAGTGGTTTCCCATCTTCCACTCACTTGCTTTGTGACTTTTTGTCAAACACCCTCTCTGGTAGTTTCATACAGTTGAACATATTATAATAATGTATGCAGTTCCTAAGATTATCTGAAGATTCAACACAGTCTATCAAAATCCCAATGGAATGCTTTGTAGAAATAGAAACTCTACCACTAAATTTACATATCACATCAGGGGCTTCCTTTGAATAAGAGGAACACATCTGTAGGGCTTCTCTTCTGGATGTAACATATAAATATACACTAATCAAACACCACCAATCTGATATCAAACACACATATAAGCCAGAAGGATAGGATAAAAAAATCTAGAAACAAGCTATCACATCTATAGCCAAATGATCTTTGACAAGAGTGCCAAGACCACTCACTGACTGGGAAAAATGACATTCTCTCCAAAGTATGCTTCTGGGAAAGCAGAATATCTATTCCCTGACAAACAATCTATAAAAATTAACTCAAAACAATTAAAGAACTAAACCTATCACCCCAAACAGAAATGCTCCTATGAGAAAAAACTGTGGCAGAACTTCCTAAAATTGGATTTGGCCATGATTTCTTGGATATAAGACCAATGGTATACCAATAAAGGCAGAGATAGGTGTTTTAGTCAGGGTTAGTATTGCTGCAATGAAACACCATGACCAAAAAAAAAAAAAATGGGGAGGAGAGGGTTCATTTGGTTTACACACCCAGATCACTGTTCATCACTGAAGGAAGTCAGAACAGGAACTCAAACAGAACAGGTTCCTGGAGTTAGGAGCTGATGCAGAAGCCATGGATAGATGCTGCTTACTGGCTTGCTCCTGATGGCTCACTCACCCTGCTTTCTTACAGAAAGGACTACAGGACTACCCGCTCAGGAGTGACACCACCCATAATGGGCTGGACCCTGCACCATTAAGGGCTAATTAAGAAAATTCCACAGGCTTGCATACAGCCTATTTTATGGAGCATTTTCTCAATTGAGGTTCCCTCCTCTCTGGTGACTCTAGCCTGTGTCAAGTTGGCATAAAGCTAGAAACTAGTCAGCAAAACAGACAAATGGGATCACATCAACTTAAAAACTTATACCAAAGGACACAGTCAACAGAATGAAAGGCATCCTCTGGAATGGGTGAAAATATTTTCAAGGCATACTACTTATAAGGGACTACTATAAAAAAATAAAGACCTTCAGGGGTTGTGGAGATGGCTCAATGGGTAAGAATCTGAGTGTGATCACCAGCACCTGCAAAAAAGCCAGACATGACCCAGTTCTGTGAAGGGTAGAGACAGGAAAATCACTGGGGATAGGTAACTGCCAACCTAGCCAAAAGATACAAGCTACAGTTTCAGTGGGAGACTCTTCTCAAGGAAGTAGGAAAAGAGTGACAGAACAGGACATTGACTGGTCCCTGAAAGTGCATGCACACACGTGTGCTCATATACCACACACATGTGTACACACACATGCACACACACACACACCAAAATCTTATTGGAAAATGAGCAAAGAATATTAATAGGTATTTTCCAAAAATGATTCATGGTCTAGTCACCTTTCAGTAACAAGCGAGATGAAGATCAGCTACAGAAAATGTTCCACTGGACCAGAGTTCTGGAGGTCTTGGTCTGAGATCAGTTAACCCTGTTACTTTTGGCCTCTGTTGAAACAACACATTCTGGTGAGAGTTCATGGTGGAGCAGAACTGTTCACTCATGGTCAAAAAGGGTGGGGGGAAGGGGTTTAGTGGGAGATCTTTGTGTTACTATTAGGTGTACCCTCAAGCAAGGCTGTGGTCCCTTCCCTTCCTCCATTGGTGTTCTGTCCAAAACATGATGGTTTTTACATCACACACTTACACTGTGTTGTGCTACTGTATCACAGGCCCAAAAGCAAGGAGGTCAACTGATCATGAAGAGAGCCCCAAAACTGTTAGCCAAAATAACCCTTTACAATTTATAATAACCAATTATAAATTGGTTATCTCAGGTACATGCAATAGTGATGAAAGGCTGACTCACAAGCACAAGAGATCAGCACCACTATCAGCAGAGCAAATCAAAACCACAATGAGATATTTCTTCACATCCATTAGGCTGGCTGCTATATTAAAAATAACTAAGGAAAAGGATATGGAGAGATCAGAACACTTGTCATTGCTAATGCGATTGTAAGTGACACAATTATGATGAAAAATAGTGCATGGCTTCTCATAAATCAAAACGGGACTACAGAACATAGTCTAACAACCCTGCTTCTACAGGTATCCAAATAAGTAAAAACAGGATCTTACATTGGTATTTGCAAACCAGTGCAATGGCAGCTTTTAAAAATGTTTCTGACAGAGCAGCCAGGGCCAGGCAGAGACAGCTCGCAGCGGGGCAGGCTGGTGGGCAGGCGGCAGTAAGTCCCCGGAAGGTGCAGAGTCCCAGTGGCTAGCGGCGGGTGGGCGCATGGGTGGGAGACATATGGGCAGACACATTGTATGGAATAGAATTGGA
>LOJH01031542.1:0-16802 GCA_001685095.1 Ellobius talpinus
ATTAACCAATGAAAGTAACACATAGACAGATGACCCTCCTCCATCAGGGAAGGATAGAGAGGGAGTGCAAGGAAAGAAGTATCTTGACTGAGGAAGCCCTTATGGGACTAGTGAGAAACCCAGAAACAAGAAAATCCCCAGGAATCCAAAAAGATGACCCCAGCTGAGATACTAAGCATCAGTTGATAGGGAGCCTGATATGACCTACCCCTGTAATTAGATTGATGACTAACTTAATTGTCATCACAGAACCTTAATCCAGTAACTGATCAAAGCAGATGTAGAGATCCATATCGAAGCACTGGGCTGAGCTCCCAAAGCCCAGCTGAAGGGAGGGAGGAGCGATAATGTGAGCAAAGAGGTCCAAATCATGATGAGAATACCCACCGAAACAGCTTACTTGAGCTGATGGGAACTTACTGACTCCATACTAACAGTGGGGAAGCAGCATAAAAGTAAACTGGGCCCTCTGAACATGGGTGACAGTTGTGTGACTGAAGCAATCTGTGTGACTACTGACAGTGGGACTAAGATTTATCCCTACTGCTTCTATTTCCTTTTTGGAGTCCATTCTCTTTGGAGGGATACTTGTTCAGCCCAGATATAGTGGGCAGAACCTTGGTCCATCCTCAACGTGATGTGGTAGACTTTGTTGACTCCTCATGGGAAGCCTTAACCTCTTTGAGGAGTGGATGGGGTAGGGTGGGGGGACAGTAAAGGGAACAGGAAGAGGGGAGGGAATGAGGGGTGGGATTAGTTCGTAAAATGGGTGAGTTTTGCTTTTAAAAAATTAGTTAATTAATAATGTGGTTGAGAAGGAAACAAATTTTAGGACATTGATTGATATCATTTATATTGGCATACTCCAGCACTTGAAAACTCATTTTGGATAAGTATTATGGATAAACAAAACAACATTTCCTATACTCAATATTAACATCCCACCTTTGTTAAAAAGAACAAAGAAGAATCATTTTAACAATGAATTGAATTTTTGTCAATCTGAAACATTGAGGAAAATGCACTCTGTAACAGAACTATAGAGAGCTGGGTCTGTTGGTGAGAAAAAGGTTTTATAGGCTTAAAGATCTACATGACATTATTCCTGTGTCCTGGTAAAAGTTGGGAGAATTTGTGTGTATCAAAAAATTCTAGAACATAGTACAGAAGTTAGAGTATCAAGGTATGGATATCATTGATATTTAAGTATTCTCATTTTATATAGAACAAATTGTAGAGCAAAAAGAGAATGAATATATTTATTCAGTGAAAAAATATTTTTTCTTTCATGGAGCAGAAATGGTAGTGTTTCATATTATATAATGAAAGAAGGAACAAACAGTTCCAGAAACATGAAGGGCAGAACCAGATACATAATGAATGTCTGAAAAAAAAGGCTCTCAGTATGAGAAGAGTGATCTATAAATAATGAGAGTAAAATATGTATCATATATCCTATTCAGAGGAGCACCTACCAAATCAGAGGAAACTAATGATGAATCTCCTTTGTGATCAGGCATAAACTAAGTTATAAGGTGAGATATATTATTCTTTTAGATTAAGAAGGTGATAAGTCCCTTATAGATCAAGGCCAGGTGGTGATGCATAATCAATAAGAAAAACTATCGTGAACTGGCAGCCAATGGGGACACACATACAGGAGGATACCAATAAGGTTACCGAAATAAAAATGTCATAGGCACAGTCAAAAATGTTATTGCTCAATCTATTTAATCAAAATAATAAATTATGTATGATCTGGTGGTAGTGGGCAGCTGCTGCAATAAAATATAATTACCTATCTCGGTTTCTGGGTCTGATCCAGCTTTTAGAACTGGTAAAGCATTGAGTAATGAAAAGACTAAGCAAATAGGAGGAAGGGAGCTATAATATCACAGTAAGGTAAGTCATTATGACTTATCCACATCTTTCACAAAGACGTGTGTGACATTTCCTCCTGTGAGAACACGGTAGTAAAGGGAGCACCCTGGTCTTTAAAGGACTGCTGACGAATAGTATATAGATGAAAGCTGACATGGTTTAAGCAACCTCATGCCAGCCCTCTAAGCATCACAGCACAGTGGTCAACTGAACTGTAGCCTGATCCAAGAATCATTAGGCTGAAATTAATAATAACCAGAAATTCCTATAAACTATAGGTATTATGTTTTCCTTATGAGATGAATAATTCATTCACCATCAATGAAATTTTCTACTTTGATGAATTCTGGAGAATTAATACATATTACTAAAAGAAAGGACAAAGCATAGTGATATCAGCTCTAACAGCTGTACTAAATCTGATTTCTATTGAAACGTTTTTCATGGTCTTAGGAACCTGAATGCAGAAATGTATCCAGTGAAGGTGCTGTCTCAGTCTCTAATGAAACACATTCAGTGCTGGTTAGTTGTAGTTTTGTTTGTTTTTGTTAATTTGGCATGAGCAGAGGGATCTGGGATGAGGAACTTCATCCGAGGAACTGTCTCCATCAATCTGTGCTGTAGCAAGTCTCTGCTGGCATATTTTCTAATTACTTACTGGTGTGGGTCCTCTCATTCCTGGTTAGGTGGTCCTGAGTAGTCTACAAAAAGCAAACTGAGAAAGCCGTAGTGAACAAGCCAATGGACAGCATTCTAAACTGCACACTGCTTCAGTTTCTTTCTCAAGGTTCTTTGCCTGCTTGAATAGTTATCTCAACTTTCCTCCATGATAGACTGTGATTGGGACATGTAAGATAATAATTCCTTTTGCCACAAGTTGTTTTAAGTTATTGTCTTTATCAAAGCAATAGAAAGTGAACTAGAACACAGTTTTTATTCATAAATTACCAGAACTTCCCTAAATCTTCCTTACTCTGTCAGAAAGGATTTGTGTTTCATGACACTATAAAGAAACTCATAATATTTACTAATTTTATCAAATATTAATTATTAAATGAATAAAATCACCTAAAATTTTGTACTCTGTACTGACCTTGGAAAGTCCAAGATAACTATTGTATATAATTATTGTTATATCATACTAATAGGTTTTAAGGTTGTTAGTGGGGTGATTATCTCCCCCAAATAAAGGAGTACCATATTCTTTAAGTTACTTATTTCTCCCATGACTAAAAAGTGATAGTTATTAAAATATGTCCTTTGTCCCTGGAGTTAGGCTACATAACTTTTAGGAAATTGGTTTTTACTATTTGTCAATTAGTTTAGTGTCTAGCATTCTTTTGTTTAATTGAAAACATGTTTTCTCATATACTATGATATGATCATGGACTCCCCTCCCTGTACTCTTCCCAGTTTTTACCCCCTTCCTTCCTATTCAAATGCATTTCCTTTCTGACTTTCAATAAAATGCAAACAGACTTCTAAGGAATCATATCAAAAACAAACAAACAAAAAACTAACACATTGATGTTGAACAAGATAAACAGAAATAAGACAACCCATGAGAAAGCATAAGAGTAAGAGTCCCACTCATGTGCACAATCAGGAAGTCTATAAAAACATACAAAACAGGAAGTGGTAATATATGCAGAAGATGTGGTTCAGATTCTGTGCATGACCTGTACATGCGGCCGGAGTCTCTGCGAGTTCATATGTGCATTGGTTAATTTTATTTAGAAGATCTTGTTTTCTTCCTGTCCTTTAACCCCTCTTGACCTTGCAGTTTTCTGCCTCCCATTCCTTGGGGTTCTCTGAGCCCCGAAGGTAGGGAATTCATAGAAGACATACTATTCATGGCTGAGTGTCCAAGGTCTGTCATTCCATGCATACTGTCTGGCTGTGACTCTCTGTCTTTGTTCATATCTACTGCATGAGGAAACTCCTCTGAAAATGACTGAGCAAGGTACTCATCTATAAGTATAGCAGAATATCCTTGGAAGTGATTTTGTAGCAATTATTTTTTTTAGAACACTAGCATTTGGTTTTACCCATTGAATTCTCTATTTCTTGGCACCCAAGCTTTGAGGACAATGGTTTCAATTTCCTGCAGTTGGCCTTAAGTAATATTTAATATTGGCTTGTTACTTCTACAAGCTTAATGACACCATTGCCCTAGCATATCTTGCAGAGAGGACAGCATTTTATATCAAAGGGTTTCTTACTGACTTGATGTTTATGTTCTCTTTTGACAGCATTTATAATGCTTTCCTTTACTAAAATGATAGAAAGTAGGAGTGAAAGCTCTATGAAGGCCCCTACTGGACTTCCTCATATTTATTGGGTGGTGTTAGTTTTGTATTCAGGATTGGAGTCTTAAATGTTTGACTCAATACCCTACATAGCTGTTAAAAGCTATGTGATGGCAGCAATGTTAACAAAGTTTGAAAGAAAATAGATAAATCTCCTACAGAAGAAGCAGAAGGATGACCTCTGGGATCTGGGATAATGAATTAAATCCATACCTTCAACAACAGAATGTTGATTATATACTTTTGGAAAAATATCTTTTTTCTGCTATTTAGTCTTATTCTGCAAGTCATTAGTCTTGTTGTTATTGTCTTGACAAAATCATAAATCTAGGATGAGTCATTTAGACATCCCAAGCCATTATATCAGACACCTTGATGATGATGACAAAATGAAGTTATAAATATAGTTATAAGCTCAGAATGTTACAGGCTTAAATTATAGTATCAGAACAATTGGTTAGACCTCTTGCCTTCAGTCAAATACATCAAAACATGGAAAGCACTGGCCTTAGATTAACCAAAACAATCAGAATTTAACGCCTAAGAGGGAAGCATGCATGTTTTTTTAAAAGCCCTGCCATGAACCCTGTATGAATAATGCAGTGCTATTCCCCAAGGGTACACTGTGAATGAATTACCACTATACATTGACCATCCACAAAATACAGAACATGTAAATCTAACAGCATGCAGCTCTATTCTGTCTAGATTTTTAATCATTTCTCTTGACAAAGGAGATGTTTTCTATTGATTGTAGTCTATTGACTGATTTTTATGCTAATTGGACAAATTCTGTAATCTGGTTTATGATTGACTAAAGGAAATGCACTTAGTTTAGTCATCTCAACATTAGCCAACACAGTATTCAGAACGCTTATTTCAGAAAGAAAATATTCTAAGAGGTATGCAGAGAGTGACAATAAAAAGTATTAGATTTGGTCCAGTAATATATGGCAGTATTGCAAGTTTGAGGTTATTAAACTGTGTCTCCCTTTTGAAGATTCTCCAGGAAAAGAACAGTTATCTTTGTCCAACATTCCAAATGTTGACTTACGTTTTAATAACACATATGTCAAGGAGGGTTGTTTCAGTGAGAAGCTTACCACACAGGTTCAGATACTAGAACATGTTATGCTTAGTTGTTGGATTTATTTGGGAAGATTATGATATGTTTATGATATATGATACAGATGGAAGAAGTATATCCCGGGGAGCTGACCTTGAGAATTATATTCTCATCCCACTTCTGGTTCACTTTCTCTTCTTCCTGAGTGTGAATGGAAATGTCATCTCTCAACTTTCTGCTCAAGTTGCACTTTGTCATGCCTTCCTTATCATTAAATACTGCCACTCTGGAAACGCAAGCTCTTTTTCACTCTTTTGTGTTTTTGCACAGCAACTAAAAGTAAATGATAAACCATATATACACAGGAATAGACAGAGATTTACATAACATATTTGTGTGTTATATAAATTTCCAAAAGTACTGCACAGAGTCTGTCTTTCTCCAGTGGTAAAGATTTAGCAACTGCCAGTCTATATAGTGCAGACCTCTTCCACTCATATTCAACTTTACTCTAAATAGTTCCATTTCCCTGGGTTGGTGACTGCTAAGTTTAATGTAGAAATAGGAAGCTTAGCTCAGTGTTTAGAGTGTCACTGAATGATCATTTATCTGGTCAACATACCTGAACTTTTTTGGGTATCATATCTTTTCCACAATTCACCTATATTTGTCTTGAGAAAATTTACTCAGAACTTTCTACACATAAAAGTTAATTTCAGTGCTCTCCTTGGCAATCTTGTCTAATTTCTGGTAATTTTAAGGTTTTGTTGCTCTTAATGAAGAACATTTAATATTTTTAAAGTAACAATGGATGTGGAACTTGCCTGGAGTCTGAATTTATTTGTGACTAGGTTCCCCATCCCTACCAACAAGAGCTGTAGGGTGTTCCACATTTCTTTTTACCATGTCTGATTACCCTCTGGAAGTTTACTCCTATCCACATATCTGGAGAAAAGTTTCACACATATCTTTAATTTTAAAATGGCTCAATAGAAGCACTTCTAAAATTCCTTTCCTCAAATCATCTAGGTCTAAAGCAGAACTGATTGAAGGGCAGTACAAACCCATTTTCAATCCTTTAGATTTGAAACATGTGCCCATACCACTAAACTGCTGGCAAAATCTCATGCTTATGTCTGTGGCTAAAGGTTTTATTCAAAGGTTAGTATTTGGACATAGGAATATTTTGTTATTGTATATCTCTAACAAAGCTGCTTTGCTATATTATATCCAGGTACTGTATATATTTTTATGGAGAGAAAAGGTATATCAATTCATTTGACCATTTGGAGTAGAATCAAAAAATTCTTCTATACTATATTGAAACAGCAAAGGCATAGATTAATATGTATTGAACCAAAATATATAGAATTTATATAAGGTAAATATCCCTCCTTTTATTCTATTTTCCATGACTATTAGGATTAAAATATGTTAAATAACTGTGTGTGGGTAAATATTCGTATGTATGCTTGTAGAAGCATACATATTATTTGAATATAGATGACGATTAAACAAAGTCAGCTTTCTCTTTATGAGTTATATCCCCAAATTCAGCATCAACTACTTGAGGTTACTAAATCTTCTTGCTATTCCTCACTCAATGTATGTTTTTACTTGACTAATTTTGATTATTATTAATTATAAAATGGTTTAATAACTTGTAAAAATAATATTATCTAAGAATACATATTCTTATGTAAATATCATGTTTGAACATTTTCTCACTGTGGTCCATAAATAATGTGATATAGATTTATATGTCCTTTGTGTACATAATCTAATTACAGATCTAAAATCTAAAATCAGAAAACAAATTCAATTCTCATAGCTTAAGGAATATAAGGTAAAGAGTAAAAATCCTTTCTAAACATGTTTTATAAGACAATCTAACATACTGAGCTCTGGTGCTTGTCATTTACCCTATAAGAAATGAAACAAGAAAGTCAAACAAAAATATAGGAAATTTAATTATCATTGTAAATTTGTCTGGCATGTTTGCTTTTCTTCATTAAGAGAAGGCGATGATATGCAAAAAAGATTTAACCTAATTACAGTTGGTGGAGCAATAATAGTCTTGTGATTTAAAGGAATGTGGGTCAGGGCTTACATACAGGAATATGTCAATCAACTTTGAGAGCAGTATTAATAAAAGCCCCACCCCAATATGGATAAGGACTCAGGAAATCCACTTCACTGGACTCCCTTTAGGAACTCAAAGGCAGTTATAGTACTGGTGATTCTCTTGTCTTCCCCAACAGTTGTTCACCACTATATAACCTTAATAGGAACTGTGGTTGCTAGAGGAAAGAAATACATAATGACAATCCTAAATCTCAATCCAGTTTCTCTTTCTTAATTTTCTGATTTTAAGAACAACATTAAACTTAGATTAGTACAGGTCCCTCATCTGTGAAATGAGGCCTAGTAACATTGGTCATAGGGTCAGTCATATCAAGATCAAATCAAAAGAAAATTATAAAGCTATCATTGCCATCATTTTCTTGGCCATAATAGCTGCAAATAATTATAGCTTCTGAGATAATAAATGACAAAATTAGAAATGCATGACTTTCCATTAAAAATAAGACAGGAGTGATCTCTAAATGAAGCCTTTTAAAATATTTATTTCAATATTTTCTATATTCTTTTACATAAATTAATGGTGTCTTACTACACATAGCAATGATTCTCTGTTTATTTTTATTCTGTAGGTATATTATGATTATGCCTATTGCTCAAATTTTAAATAGCTAGAAATCAGAACAGGTTACAAATTATTGTTTATGGAAGAAAAATAGCAGTTGCAGTAAGTATAGAATTCAAAATTGTAATTATAAAATATAATTATAACAATATAATAACAGATAAAGTGCTGTGATCCAATCAAGACTTTCTTCCAGGTACATCATACTAACAGCCTGAAAATAAGAACCCAGAGGTTTCAGTGATAGTATTTTACATTAATGTACAACGTAACTGAATGGAATTATCTTACAAATTACCTCACATGCAGAGTAGATTTCCTGCCATGATATTTGATCATAACCTATTGTGGTCATCTATTTCTGAGGTTAATTTAATATGACAACATTAAATATTGAATTTTTATTATTAACCTTCCTAATTTAATTTTATGGTCACCAAGAAACCTTCAAATATGAAGTTTGGCATTTTCTATTAAAAACTTCCAGGAAGAGATTCTGGATCAGATTCTGTAGTTTTATTTCTCTTTATATGCTAATGGTATTAATATCTGTGTTCAGTGATCTGACCATGGTTTATCTGGGACTATTCTGGGGATATACAGAGACTTGATATTTACAAATTATACCTCTTAGCCTGGTATGAACTCAGTACTGAGGTTAAGGATTAATCTAAGGCTTAGAGTGAAGACTGTTCTGGGAAGCTGGCCAGCCAGCTCTAAGCATGTCTGCATCATTACATGCTCCATACGTCTTTTCTTGAAAGTTCTCCAAGTGAGAGATTATGTGATTTATTTGAGCAATATTGATAAACACTTACAGAGGATCCTCTCTTCTGCAGAGTATTTAGAGAAGGAGCTGGGCACCCTGATTGCTCAGTAAGCTTCTCCACAGTGATACTGAGAAATGTTAGATATTGTATAACTTCACCTTCTGCTTTACTATTGTTCCATCCAGAAAACAACTCTCAGTTAGTTCTCTGGGAACTCTTCCTGTAACTAAAGCACACTGAATGAGAAATAAAACTAGCATTAAGTTTCCATTGCATTTTGGGCATGAAAGAAACGGAGCAAGGTTAGCTATTTGACCATTGTCACCGCTTGTATTACCCCCCCCACTCCTCCATTTCTATTCAGGCCTCCCTTGGATATAAACAAAACATGAAAACCAAGTTGGAGTAAGACTAAGCAATTTCTCTTGTTTTAAGGCTGCACAAGGTAAGTTAGTAAGAGAAACAGGGTCCCAAAGTTAATAATGGAGTTGGAGACAGTCCCTGCTCCAACTTTTAGGGGTCCCACAAGAGAACCAAGCTACACAACTGTCACATATATGCAGAGTACTAACTCAGTCCAATGCAGGCTAATTTAAAAATTCTGCAAACTATGACAATTTAAAAGGATTTTTTCTTACCTTTCAGTATTTTCAGAAACAAATAATTAAAATAATGTAAGAATAATAGTAGGCCTTAACTACAGAGATGATTTAGCAGTTACGAGCATTTGCTCTTCTTCCAAAGTAACAAGGTTCATTTCCTAGCAACCACATAGAAGCTAGCAAGTCTTTGTTTTCCAATTCCAGTAGATCTGATGCCCTCTTCAGACTTCTGCTGGCAGAACATTTATGTAGTGTACAACCTTACATGCAGGCAACAAAGAAAACTAATTTAGAAAGAAAGCTTTCAAAATCCTAGGTATATTAGATGTAAAATATGTTTCTTTGATAATGAGAAAAGTAATAATTTAAGTTTATAGAAACATATAAAACATTCTTGGTGATTTTTGTTTTTTTGTGTGTATACATATGCATGTGTGTGTGTGTGTGTGTGACAATTTTATCCCCCAAAAGACAAGTAGCAATGTCTAAAACCATTCTTAGACAATTGACAAATCATCTTGATTATGAGTTTTATACAGGGGTAGATGCCACTGGTTTCTTCAGTATTGTAACAAGGTACAATCCTCAGAGATCTTGTGAAAATTAGACAATGTGCATAAACTGCCTGATGCATTGTGACCACTCAACTTTCATTATTCTGTCATGTAACTTTTCCTTATTCATTTATTTGTTATTACAATAAGACCATATCTTATTTTAAATTTTAGCTATATGGTACCAGCCACAGGATGATTCAGTTCCCTGGAGATGTCATTGCCTCAGCTACCTCAGGATAGCACATTGGACACCAGTAATGAACTCCAAACAAGTAGCTTCCCTTATAGCTTGCTACATTCTCACCCTTTGTAAAGCAGACAGATCACACATTTCTTTGTTGTTGTTACAAAGAACCACTGTTAGCCCAACACTACAATTTTGGCCTTAGTCCTGTAAATGAAGGAAGAGGAATAAGGTCTTGACATCCTCTGACTGAACAGGGTTTCTCCCTCTCAGCAGGACAAACATTTTGACAAGATTAATCATAGATGTGTATGGCTGTGTTGGGAGGGGGCTTTCATCGTGAATCGCTGTATTGCTTAGCTGCAACTCTGGATTCCAAACTCCTTATACCAGTGCCACCCACCTACCTTTTCAAACAGTTATATTAAAAGGAATTCAGACATTGGCAGTGTCCCCTGAGGGACAAAGCTGCTTTTCAAAGAAACCCTAATTTAACACACTTTTACAGTAAATGTTATTATTGCTGCTTCTCCTGTTATGAAAGAAATGCATCCTATTCCTACTCTATGTGAAATTCTGATATCCTACTACTACTATATTTTTTATAAACTCATTTGAGAGGAATGAGAGTAATTCATATTTAAATGTACTGAAACAACGATTTTGAACACAGTAACATTTATTCTGGGCCAGGAACGATTTTATGACATGGTGAAGGCCGTGTTGCTGAGTTGGTATTTTGTCTTGAGGAATCTGAATATACAAAGCCTTAGCTCTGTGAAAGTTGCTGTTTCCCTTGGTGGACTCCATATATATATATGAATGACTTATTCTTAGGAGCTACAGAACCCAAATAGGAAAATAAATTTAGTACAAAACTGCAGAGTAAGGCAACTCTTCATATCAAACTAGACATATTCTGTATGACAAAGAAAGGATAACTCACAAAAGTCAGTATATGAATGTTATCTACATGGGCTGGTATCAACAAGATAATTGATCTAGATTGCTGCAGAGTGGATGCTTTGTTATCTCTATTTTTTTTTCCAAAAAAGCAATAAAGCATCAAATGAAAAGAGTTTATTGCCATGGTCTCCATCTTAATGATTGTAATATTCATTAAAAGCTAATTTTGTACTGGGGAAGCACTAATTTGTTGTATGCTACTTGTTACCAAGGAACATGTGATAAATACCCTTTACCTTGCTATATATAATAAGTGTGAGGAATAGCTAGTAGATATCAGATACTAGTGAAATATTGGTGTAATATTCTATATTTATATAGCGAAATGTTCAGATATTAGTGAATTATTCTACCTAAATATATAAAACCAAGTTTCTCTTGAGATTTGATAGGAACATTTAAATATTGAAATATTAATGACAGTTTTACACTCTCGTGTTGTTTTGCCACTACAGAAGTCAATATTTTTATATTAAATTAAAATCCTGATATTAATGGTCACTTCTACAATTTTTAATAATTATAAAATACCATTCTATTTACTGTGCCTTGCCTTTTTCTTTTTTCTCTCTGGTGTGTATTTATCTTTCTTTTTCTCTCTTTGAGTGAAATTGAAAGTCTAGGGGATTATGAATCTCATAATTTTAAATGCATACAAAATTAAAATTAAGATCTGATGAAATGGCTTACAAGGTAAAGATGTTTTCTGTAAAGTCTAAGAACCTGCATTCCATCCCTGGAACCCATGATGTGGAAGCAGAAAAACAATGGCAGCCAATTCTCCTCTGACTTTCTTATATACGCCATGAGAAACCTCATCCCCTCACAAATGAATAAATGTTTGAAAAGATTTAACTATTAAGATTAAAATTATACAAGACAATTCATTACTTTGAAACTTTAATTTTTAATAAAATTAGTATACAAGTATATTTAAGTTATGTTCTAAATTCAGATTTAAACTCTTCTATTTTCAAGAACTCGTATTTGAAAAGCACAGTTTAGAGTACCAAGATAATGCTGCAACCTACTATCCAACTTAGATGACAACTGGTTTTATTCTAGATTCAACTTCAAGAAATGGAAGAACTGTGGCTGTTTCTCAGTTGTATAGTCTTTACCTAAAATGTTTGCAGCCCAGAAAGGAAGGAAAGAAGTGGTGGGAAGAGAGGAAGAGTATCAGAATGACAAATGATCCAGTTAGGGTCCAGTAGTATCTTAGGATTTCATGATATGGACAGCATTAAATTCATGTAAATATCTTATCCACCACACAGGATTATTTGTTCATTATACATAATAGCCATTAATTTGCATGATATATCAGTTTGTTTCTTCTCAACTCCTACACAAGCTCTCCTCTCTCATATCCCACAATCCCAATTTAGTCATTTAGAAGTGATCTCAAAGCCAAATCATGTCACAGTTTTTTTTCTTCTCAGAGTAAAAATTCCTTTATCCTGAAGCCACCATATCTGACTTCAAATTATATACCTCTCTAATTTATGTTAATTTTCTATACTTCGATTTGTAGACATTGTTTCTTTTGATTTCAAAGAAAAGATAGAGGCAATTATAACATTCTATTCAGCTCCTTTGGTTTCAAAGGAAAGGCTATTCATATATCTATCTTTAACTAGGTTTAGGGTGTAGCAAAGAAAATCACTATTTGTCAGAAAACAAAACTATTTTCTTTAATTAATCACAAATCCAGGAAAATAAAATGTCTTAAAGTTTTATTAGTATATTTCTTGTATAAAACCTATTGCTTTGGTAAAACACCTTTCATTCTAGTTTGTCAAGGTAAATCAAAAGGAATGGCATGCCAGGATCAAAAGGTAGTTAAAATAAAAAAAAGTTGCAAGAAGATACAAGATCAATATTACTTAAAATGGCTAACAACCTTCAATATAATGCATATTAGTTACACAGAGGAAATAAATATATAATGACAAACAAAGCGGTTAATAAATTGAGTCATATTGTTTTGTTTCTATGATTTTCCTGTGAGTTTATTTTGGACAGGATAATATTATTTTATGTTTGTTTGCTACAAAAAAGGAGAAATAAAGTGTGTAGAATTGGGTGGGCTGAGAGAGAATAATATAGACCAAAATATATTCTATGAAAATATAGTTTCAATAAAAAATTAAGAAATTAGGATCTTTTGTCATAATATTTTGGAAACAGAAATGTAAATACTTTCTTTTATGAATACTATATTTTCTTGGTTGGTATTATAGAAATTGATGTGAAAGATAGCAAAATTGCATATGGAAATAAACGTGTTGAAGGGAATGAGAATCAGAGTGAAAATAAGCTTTACCTGCCTTTTTGTTCAGTACTTTGAAGACCCTTGGCATTTTAACTTATAGGGTCAATTTTCTTTAATTATTTGGTGAGAATTATTTTAAGAGGAATTTTTTTTACTGTGTTAAGCAAACACTTTATGAAAAATAGGCAACATTAGCAGACTTTTCTGTCTCTGGTCATATCCATGTATGTGTCACTGTGGTATAAAATACAATGATAATCATTTCTGGGAATAAAATATTTATTACACAGCACATGACTAATTGTTAATACTAATTTGTAGCATATTATGGAACTGATGAAAAATAGGTTTCAAATGTTATGTGGTGATTGATATGTTAATTAGCTTTTATAACACATACATATGACACTGCAATTTTTGACACACAGTCTCAAGTGTGTAGCTCAACCTACCACAGAGTTCAATATCACCCTGTGTCAACACTCCATGTACTCTATTACAAATACATGTTGTCATGCTGTCCTTTGAATCTATATTTGTGGAACTGAATTTTTAGGTAGAAATATTCAGAAATAATATTGGAAAAATATAGAACTAGGGAGTAGAGAAAACAAAATGGAGGGAACAGTGTTCTGCTTATTATTATTTGCACTTTGAATGCTTCTACAAGAACTGACAGCTTAGAACCTAGGACTTATATTGATGTAGTTAAAGCCATTCATGTAAAAGAATTACATCATTTATTCCTGTTTAATGCTAATTTAACCTAAAGATAGTTATAGAAAATAAAGTAAAATTAATTTGATTTCTTAATACCTATTTATGTTTATTAATTTAATAATTCTGAGTATTCATGACATATTGTAATTATTGATGTAGCCTTATAGTAAAGTAATTATTGTTATTCTGTTTACAAAGTTCTGTTGAATTCGCTGTACTATTTGATAAATTTATATTATCAGGCTTGCCCCTGGTAGAAATAATGACTCGAAGTTTAAATGAAACAATATTCTGGAATATAAAATCTATATTTCAAAATTTGCAAATCTTTAAACAGCAATGTTCTTTGAACCAATTTATGTTTTTGTGGTCTACTAAGAGAATAATATCAATGGAAAACAAGTGATATAAATTTAGACAGGAGTACTAATTGGGGATAGAATGCAACCAGTTGAGACTGATAGAGAGAAGTGCTGAATGGCAACATGGGAAAGCGATAAACAATGAAACAAGTACATGGAAATGTAGGAAGAAACCCATTTTCTTCCTATGGTAATATAAATAATAAATTAGAAAAGAAATTTAAAGGGAGAAAATTTCATCCATGAAGAACAAAGATAGTTGTTGAACTGTCTGTAGTTGAAAACTGTAATGTTTCAAAGATAATGACTTTAGGGTAGTTATTAAATGTTTGATATGTTTATTGCATTTATACATAGCAAGAAACCAAAGTTTTAGGGGAGTTACATAAGATAGAGTAAGTAAACAGAAAACTGTAATATATACACAAAAGTTAACCCCACACCACACATTCTAAAAGTGGCAATAATTACTATGCTGGCACTATAAATGGATTATTCTATACTAATAAGCTGATTTTCAATATTCCAAATTTGTTCTCACCTTCTTTATGACAGTGGTATATGAAGAGATAGCCAGCGCTATATTTTCTGAATTCTATAGATTCTTTCTAATCATCTTCAGGGTGGTATCTAGGTACAACAATAGCTAACACGAACAGTAAATATCTTCTTCCTCCATATGTGATAAACAGGGAACATAGGAGTTGTCTTACGCCCCTCTTTCTTATACCTCATTTCTTGGTGCTGTTTCTGCTCTTGAGGTTCCAGAAGCCATGTTGTGACTATTGACCACAATAAAGACTTTCTGTGTAACTATTTCTCATGGACATGGTGCATATATATGTTAATAAATTTTTACTGGCTTACAGTGGAAGTAGAACCTAGAACATCATTTTCTTAACCATGTATAGTCAAAAGAGAAGGAATTATTTCTGTCTTACTGTCTTCTTTGTGGTTATATACCTTACATAAATTCTTCCAAGAAGCATTAAGTTTTGACTTTTTAATTCACAAAACAGGAAGTGGAGGCTATAAAATTCTCTCTTGACAATAACTTGTTTTTCATGAAGTCTATGACATACACTATTTACTGTGTCAAAATCTATATTTAATACTCTCCTCTTCTTTTACATTTTTAATAAATCTGTCTCCCAGAGAGAAGATGGCAATGTTCTGAATTGATAATGCTTCTTCACCTTGATAATGTCATTTTTTTCAATATTAAAGTATTACAATTTCTAACAAATGATCATAATACGAAACTGTTCTAAGCACTTTCCTTAAATGATAAAATTTAACTCTCAAAGTCTTTCGATATGAGGTTTGTTAGAATTTTCAATTTCAGTACCTTTGTGAGCATTAAATTAATTTGAAACATGAGAGACAGTGTGATTAAGGAATAAGTCTTAGCCCTATCTGGCCAACTGGTTGGGTTTCATTAAAATTGTGAATTCTTTTTCCACAAATGTAAAAGAAAATAGAGAATATCAGATAAGAAAATACAATGAAGAATAAAATTGTTACTAGTTTATATTTTGCCTCTTTCCTTTTTTGACATTTCTAGTATTCAATTAGGGAAAACATTTAATAAGATTTTTGTTCCATATAAAATATTAATTTTACTTATAATTAGTATACATTGTAATTCTAAGTGAATCTTTTACTATATTTACAATAATTTTAACATGTGCTCATAAATGAAGGATTTGGAGGCTAACATTACAATTATTATTAAAATTCCTAACTATTGTTTTGCCTAGCCAGTGCTGGGCTCTATTTCCCCTTCTCTCCTCACAGTTATCATGGGAAATGAAAATTCTACCAGTGTCACAAAATTTATATTTATTTCATAGTCTAGATAAAAATCATTCTTTAAAAATAGACACTCTACTTGATATAAATACATTTCTCTGAAGATGATTACTCACCAGTAAAAAGTGAAATTGTATATTAATACATTTATATATTATGTGATATTTAAGAATGATCCAGTACTTTTTTCATTTTCTTTTAATTTGAATTTTTAAATTATAGTAAAATTTTTTTGCATGTCCATAATCAGAGACCAAACTTTTAAATTCTGCAGTTTCAACTCTTCGGATATTTTCCAGATGCATTATCTTCATTTCTACATTAAAATATTCCTAATCCTTCTGAAAAATAGCTGTTGGCATTTGTCTCCTTGAATTTATGATAAGAAATTTATTATATAAAAAATAAAGAGGATATTAAAAATGTAAATAATTCCTGTCACTCAATGAAGAGATATTTTGGTACCAAAATTAATTTAATTATTTTAAGTCATACTTTCACATTTTTATACTGAATTGTTCATTAAAAAAATAACATTTATGATCCAGCTTGTGTCTTTGGTAGATTTTAGTCACGTGAATTACTGGTCAT
>LOJH01031544.1:1387-16802 GCA_001685095.1 Ellobius talpinus
CTCCACATCCTCTACAGCATAAGTTGTCATCAGTGTTTATTGATCTTAGTCATTCTGATCAGTGTAAGATGGTATGTCAGACTCCTTTTTATTTGCATTTCCCTGATGACTAAAGATGCCTGCACCTAGTAAAGGTCCAACCTGCCCTGACACCATGTATTGGTTATGATGAAAATGAGAAACCACACTTTATGGCATTGAACCACATTTAGAGATATTGATTCCAACTAACTTGACTACCACAACTTTTTATTTAATCAGAATGCAGATAATATTATGAAAAATATACTGAATCTGGTACAAATAGTTAAGCAAACATGTTCTTTAAAAGTTTACTGGTGCTGGGCATGAAGGCACACACCTTTAATCCCAGCACATGGGAGGCAGAGACAGACAGATCTCTGTGAGTTTGAAGCCACCCTGGTCTTCAGAGAGAGAGTTCCAGGGCCAGCTAGAGCTACACAGAAACTCTCAAAATTTCCCCCCACAAAAGCACACTGGCCTTGACCAAGGTACGCCACAGTTTCCATTTTCATTTTAACATAAAAGTATTTTGTGCCTGTGGTTCTGTGATATTATATGATAATATAGTTATAATATAACTATATTATCACTATATCCATTTGTTCCTGAGCTTCTTTCTCCACAGTTTAATTTTTATAAAAATCACTAAAGGAAAATAAGAATTTTTATATGGGTTCACACACACCAAAACCAGTAGTGAATATCAAGGTAATAAAGAATAAATTATATGTATCTGATACCCTTCAAAACTGTCCTATATAAGTATACAGTCCTAAGAACATTTAGTCTCACATATCTTCATTGATAGTGGTACTAATTGCCCACATAAATAATGTATAAAATAGGCTCATATGAATAGCATTAATTTACATTGCTGCCCCTCATGAATTGCCATCACCTCCAAGACCTGACACAGACACCGCAGTGTATCTGCCCTTGTTTATCTCTCTTGGCTCTGTTTTACTTCTCCATCTCCTAACATTGAAGTCACCTAGAAACTTAAGAAAACATAGATGTTTGCCCCAGTGTGGAGAATTGTGTTCAGTGATCTGTGACAAGACTCCAGCTTTTGAATTTTAACAAATGTCTCAGATGTCTCTGACACAAGTGAATTACACATCACCTTTGGAGAAATACTGTTTAAAATGAGTAAACGTAATTCCTAATACTTGGATATATTTTGTGACAGAACTTTTACAAGGAAAAAGTACAAAATTCATTTATTTCTATTATTTTTAAATATATAATCTAGTTACTCATTTCATTCATATATGAAGTTATAAAAATAAACATGAGTCATTTCTAAAATGTCTACTGAATTTATTTGAAAAATAATTGGCAGAGTCACTTTCTACTTTGACTAAGAAAGTACTAACAAGTATTCTAACTTCAACTGCCGTGCTTCCAAAATTATTGGTCTGTATACTAAATAAACAAACAAAAATAATAGCTTGATTTCTGTACCTATTAGGTTGAAAAATAGAGAGTAGTAATATAAATCAATGATATTGCCCCCTGATTCATGAAGAGTAAAGGATCCTAGAGTAAGCTCAGGGGGAGGGGACCAGCCTCCACTTCCAGAAATCCCAGAGTCATGGTCAATTAGGTTTCATAACGTGAGCTATAGTTTCATTTAGTTTTCAAAGCCAAACTGCTTAAGTGAAATTTAGAAGCAAAGACCTTAACTTTTATTTCTCACTCCATGCAATACACCATGAGACATTTTGCAAATCACCCCTTCTCCTATTTATACCCCCCATCAATAAGGTAGGACTAATCTTTGCCAATAACCTTGAGATTTAAAAAAGATACCATAATCATATCTCTATCAAAACTTGAGACTCCAGGAAATAAATCACTAGGTATAACTGAAAATGTAATTATCTGAAAGTTTTCCCTGTTGCAGTCTTGGTAGAGTTCATATTTCAAACATAAATATTGAAGAAGACCGTTCTTATCATTAACATTAATAAATATTTATTGAGGTGCCTATCGGGTGTTTAGTAATAATGCTCCAGTCAGCGATCTTACATCAATATTGAAATAGATTCGCATTGCAAAGAAGTATATAACTTAGAGTGTCAAAAATTGAAGAGTGGCCAGATCCTCCTCTGGGGATAGAGGAATTTAAGCACAAAGACTGGCTGGCCACTTGAAAACTGGACAAACATCTTAATGGCTGAGATGAGCCACTTCCTCAGTTGCCAAACCCACAGCATCACTTTGAAACTTCCTCTATAAAGTGGTATCGCTGCACCCCCCAGCAGTCTTGAAGGAGTGCTCTTTCAAACACAGGACTTGCTTCTCTGAAGCCCACAAGCCACGCCAGATCTTCATAGCAGCTCTCGAAGCCAAGCACCCCAAAGAGATGGCAATTTTCATAAAACATCAAATCTCCCCACTGAGAATCCTCTATTTAGGATTCTAGCCTTGATTTCTTGGATTATGAACTATTTTCTTTTCAGCAATTTGTAGAGATTTGGTGAAGACAGGGAAATAACCTATTGCAAAGAAATTAGGCCAAGAACTCCACGTCAAAGGCTCAAACCCTCCTTCCACCTTTGATACACCCTGGGAGCCAAGAAGGTGATCGTGGACACCTTTTTTTCTCATCTAGAAAATGAAAAGATGAGTCTAACTTGCTTTGATTGGAAGCTTGTTACACAAAGAGACACATTTGCAAAAGTCTTCGAGAAATACCTGGAGCTGCAGCAGTGTTAAGTCAGAGAAGTTGTGTCTGAGCAAGGGTTACTTGTCTTCATTTTCACCTGCTGCTACACTGCCTTCCTCTCTGGGTTAGCACAGAAAGAATCCTGTATTTCCTCCCTCGGGAAACTGTTTTAAAACAAGTTTTAAATGAGTTTTGTATTCATGTTTCAAGTATTTCTAAAACTGACTTCCTCCTAGCATTCCATCTGAGCTAATAGGGATTCAGATGAGGCACCTGCTGATGGATCATGGGCACACTGACCTGACACCTGATGAGGAGGCACTCAGACCAGGAGCAAGGGGAGAAACCTGCCTCGTCCTACAAAGTGGGCAGGCCCTTCGCCTTTTACTGCAGACTTAGGGCCCTCTCAATGCTTTCATGAATTCTTGTGAAACAAGACTAGCTTTTCTCAAGGGATTCGCATTGGGATTTAGCATCTCAGAAGGTTTTCGTTCTCTGTTTATTTTCTGAAAACAGTTCATTTATATCTATCATAGTTCACAAAGGGTTTCCACAGTTGTTGTATATGTACAACCAGGGCAGATGGGAAAGAATAATGGTTTGACACAATCAGACCTATGTATAAATGTGTGTTTAGCACACAGTAGATGGCTGCCCCAGGGCCAGATATTGAAAAGACAACCATTCTCCTGTACCTTAAAATTTTACAGAAATCTAAGGTGGAAATTAAAAGAATAAAGTATAATATAAGATACAACTTTGAGCTGAAGGAAAGTATTTTCTTATTCCCCTTTATTCAATGCAGAAATAGAAGATGAATTCTTCACAGCAACTTTCACTATTTTTCATAGGGAAAAAAGTAGAAAACACTATCTAAAATCCAGAGCAATAGATTTTACAATGAGACAAAAACTTAAAATGTTCGTTGTTTAGTTTACAACATCCCTGCGAGGTGTGTAGCACAGTCACTCTTCAACCCTCTTTTAGATGGATAAAGTGAAAAGTCAGATGCCCGCTATTGTCTGGTAACAAACTAAAACAAATCCAGGTAAGTCTAGACTTTCTGCACTGCATAAAACTGTTGAGTTACTAAAGGTAAAGTGGGAAACAAGATTGGAAGAAGGAGCCAAGATCATTCTGGAGCAGCTGCTGTTTAGATCTGGAAAAGGTGTGTCTGTTTCTGTATTTTCTGTTGGCTGATTGGTGTTTTAACCAGAGATACTTAGACTAGTCTGGGGTGTGTGTGTGTGTGTGTGTGTGTGTGTGTGTGTGTGTGTGTGTGTGGTGCGCGTGTGTTAGATTAAGGAAAAAAATAGCATATCAGTCTGGATGTTAAAAACAACCAGGAAGCGCATATTAAATTGAGCACAAGTTTAATATAAAAGTATTTATAATAAAGGAGTAACCATCAAGATGTAAAAGAATTTGAAAAGAAACAGTACATCTGACAGAAGCACACAAGAAGAAACTGGGGGCAGAATGTCTCCTCTTTGGGGTAGAGTGAAGACCTCACTGGAGAAAATACAGCTTCAGGCCACTGGTTAGTAGTGGCACTGGTTCCAATACTCAAGCCACAGTTACCAGGTAACAAGAAATAATGCTGTAAGGAGCAAGAAAAGCTGGTAGATGCACACCCAGAGAGAACTGGGGGGTAACCACTATAGTAGACCTGGAGCACACAGTATCCACAGACAGTGATAGAAAACAACCTGAAGTGTACATGTACCAGGATTGGAGAGTCAATGAGTGGAAGAAATCACAGTGCCACTGTCAGAGGAGGTCTGAAACATGCCAAGGCTCACATTAGGACTGCCACAAGGCAATCAATGCTCTGGCTCACGGCTGCTAGTCTCAAAAGGACTGTGAATTTAGGGTACCTCTGATGACCCTAACACACACTGAGCAGCAGCAGACCCCACATCAAAACCAGAGGATGACAAAAACGTAGCACAGGAACTAGGAAGCAAAAAAACTATGTCCTCCATGAACACCCACCACCACCACCATTACTGGTATCTACAGACAAAACTTAACATCATTCTGACTGTCACAGCAAATGCTTGCAGAGTCCAATCCATGGCACTAGGGCAGGTATCAGGATGCATTTGGAGCTGGGAGGTGACTGACAACTGGATTCTTCCTTCCCTTCCTATGAACCAGAGAAACAAGGGTATAGATTGCTACTGATTGGAAGCGTGATTTCATCAAGGTCCCATAGCCATTTAGCTATGGTCTCCATGCCCTTCACTTGGTTTCTTTAAAGAAATATTCAGTTGCATTTTAAATGATAATTCCAATGTATCCTGGGTCACCCTCAGGCTTTCTGCTTCTCCCTTTCTTTGAGGGAAAACAGATAGGACAAGGACACGGGGGGGGGGCAGGGGAGACAGCCATGTAGAGAGGGTTTGTGTTCCAGCACTCCCTGATAGACCGGGACTTTGAAAGCACTAAGACTTCAGTTAAAAACAACTTCTGATCCACTAAGTGACTGATCCTCTTACCTGGTCAACAAATACTTTGGCTTCAAGTAGCTGGATCAAAACACTTTTCCCATTGGTCTCTTCAAGCTTAGTCTCACTCATTTAGGGAATGAAAGGGACCAAAGGGAAAGGGGGGATTAGGTAGACAGTCTTCACAAAGCCAGCACTACAGAAAAGCATGTTCTTGCTCATAGTTTGTAAACAAAGGACTGTCTTGTGTAAGCTTCTCCACCCAGAATGTATTTACATGGATTTTGAGAAACTCTTTAATGTTTAGTGTTCTAAAGAACTCTAATGAGGGAGCGAAGTTCAAAGGAGGAAGATGAAAACAAAATAGTATAAAACCTAGAGTTCTCCCCTCACATGCAATGCACTGTTCTGTTCACAAACCATCAAACCATCCATTTTCTTTCCCTTTGAAAGTAATTCATCTTTTACTCTATGAGTTTATCCTTAAATTTTATAATGCATACTAATTAAAGATCATCTTATTATTCAATAAAGCAATATCATTTGATATTGTTGACCACTCACTCCTAGTAGATTCAATAATATCATGCTCTCTTAATTTTCTTCTGACCTTGCCTTCTGCCATAGGCCCCTTTTCTCTTTACTCTACTCATCCATGTCCTCAGTCATAATTCTGTGCTTTCAATTCTCACCTACACTGAAGATGTGAATCTATTCTGAAACCTACACCTTCCTTCTAAACAGCATACCCACTGTGCTGGTTTGAAAAAAAAATAGCCCCCATGGGGAGTGGCACTATTAGTAGGAGTGGCTTTGTTAAAGTAGGCATGGCCTTATGGGAGGAAGTGTGTCACTGTGGAGGTGGGCTTTGAGGTCTCCTATGCTCAAGCTAAGCCTAGTGTGGCAGTTTACTTCCTGCCACCTTCAATTCAAGATGTAGAACTCTCAGCTCCTTCTCCAGCACCATGTTTGCCTGGATGCCACCATGCCCCGCTGTGACTATAAGGGACTAAACCTCTGAAACTATAAGCCAGCCCCAACTAAATGTTTTCCTTTACAAGAGTTGCCATGGCTATGGTGTCTCTTCACAGTAGTAGAAACCCTAAGGCACCCACATATCCAGCCGACTATAAACAGTCTGAATACTTCCATTCACCGCATAACTAGTAAGTAAAAAGCTAAAGCATTAATTTTACTACCAACTTCTTTCTGTTTCTTTACTTTTTTAATTCAGAAAATAGCACCATCTTCATCCACCCATTAAGCTAGAAACAATAAAAGAAACACACTCCTTATTCATCCTTCCCTCTGTACTCCTGCAGAAAATTTTGTGTTCTAAATATTTCTGAAATCTACCTACCCCTCTCTAGTCTTCCTGAAACTCCACTAACATATGTCAGATTCTACCATGCAATGCTCCTTACATACATTTCTCCACACATCAAAGACACTCTTACAAACTAGAAGTCGCCTCATTTAATTTCATGGTGAGAAAGGCTAAGGTCCCAATTAGCACTAGGTCTCATATCCTGTCCAGCCTATCTCTTTACACTGACTTCCATCTTCTGTCACCAGCATCTCCAAAGTCTCTTATCTCCTGTCTCTAAGCTTTTGTACATGTTGCTGATGCTGCACACCCTTCCTCCTTCTGTCTAAACCCTTGCATCCAAACTTGCTCCTGCGTATGCAATGACTAAATGCTCCCTAAAGGAAGATCTCTTTGGACCCTCTGATTTGTTCAGCAACCTATGTTGTGGCCCCAGAGGATTCTATACTCCCCTCAACCTAAGCATGTGTCACACATCAGTTTTCCTTAACTATTTTTTAAAATCTACTCAAAGGTATAATTTGATTCTCCAACCTAAATGTAAACTTCAATATATTTTGACAAGAGTATTAGTTGTTTAACCACAACCATAATCAAGATATAGGTCGTTTCCATGAGGCTTCAAATCTCTGCATTGCTTCAAGCCAATCAGTCTTCTCCGTCTGCCTCAGACTAATTTTGAGTTGCTATCACCGTGCTTTTGACTTTCTCTGAAATACTATGAAACAGAATTGTACAGTCCATAGGTGCTCAGTGCAGCTCTTTACCACAGCAGAATTCTTCTGAAACTCCCCATGTTGTGTAGCAGTAATTCATTGTTTGTTGTTTCTCTCTTTTCCTTCTTGCTATTTGAATGCATGCAGTGTGCATATGTATTAGGCTTATGGGTGAGCACATGAACCTGTGGAGGTCTAAGGTCGATGTTGGGACCCTTCCTTGATTGCTTTTCTACCTTAGTTTTTATCTGAGGCAGAGTCTCTCAGTCACACCCAGAGTTCTCTGATTGGCTAGTCTCTCTAAACATCCTGCTCTAGGGACTTTCTGTTTCTCTGCCTTACAAGTGAATCACTAAGCCCACCTTCCTTTTACATGGGTTCTTGGGAACTGAATTCCTCTTCTGGTTGTATGACAAGCCCTTTAACCACTGAGCTGTTCTATGTTTGTCTAGCATTCCATTATGATGTACCAATTTATTTATGTACTCATCTGTTGTTTTTAAAATGTTTGCTTCCTGTTGGGACTATTAGAAGCAAAGCAGCCATAAAATTTTGCTTTTAGCATCTTTGCACACACACATGACGCAGGAGGTTGAAGCAGGCTGGGTTACACAGCAAGACACTGTCTCATATATTATTTTTAATCATTGTGTCTAAATAGTACCTCTGCTTTCTTTATTTCTTTTGTTTGTTTGGAGACAGTGTCTCACTCTGTGGCCCTGATTGGCCTTGAGATTATCATCCCCCTGCCTCTGCATCCAGAATGCTGCATTGTACAGTCATGTGATGCCATGCTTATCTGATTTATGTTTTATGCAGAAACATGCTCTCCTTTTTTAAAAATCCATATGCTCACTTTAGGATATAGGCTTCATAAAGTTTAAAACTACCTCTCATTAATTTTAATTCCTCTATAGTTTAGAAACTTTTCTGGAATTTGTTGAATATGTCTATGTCTATCTTAGTACAGACAGAAATCAACTCTACTATTTACCAGCTGACAATAAATGCACAACAAAGCTAACACCCTGCTGATGTATAGGTTCCAGATGATGGCTCCACTAATCCACACACTTAATTAATCCTGAGCTTATCATAAATACCGAAGTTGGCAGGAATGCAGCTAATGTAGTCCAGACCATAATGGCAGAGAGTAAGGAAAGATGGGGCTGTAACTCAGGCCCATTACAAAACAGCACACTCCAAAGCACTGATCCCTGGAAGGAAACACCCCAGGAGATTTAGTAATTCACACAGAAATTTGGGATTCTGAATAAGGTCAGAAGAAGGTCATGGGTTTGTCTTTAGACATTCCTGATAAAGGTGATGAGAATGTTTGGTAAGAGTCACAAATGTGGACTTGGAGCTTGGCAAAGGGTTTGGGAGTCGTTTTAGCCTGGGTTATGGAGAAGGGAAAGAAAGCTGTGGATTTAGGAAGAGGTAAAGGCAAAATTAGAGCATATGAAAAGGAATATGTGGAGAGCCAGCTTTAAGAGGAAAAATAAAGGACAAAATACTCCAAAAAATGCAGAATCTGCAGCATCCAGGAAGACTTCAGAGCAGAGGTTTTCAAGAAGGAATTAGCCACTACCACAGCCCCAGCAAAACCAGGGAAAACAAGAACTGACCATCCTGGTCTGGGGATCAATGAGCGAAAAACAACAAATCCTTCACAACTGACTCAGAGAGAAAGAAGGGCTTTATCAGCTTCACAAACAGACTTCATATCAACAAAGCAAAGTAGATGAGGGGAAAGTGACCAGGAAGTTAGCTAGACAGTGTGGGGACCTAGAGAAGATCCAAGTTTATCAGAAAAATATAGCCTCTGTTTCTCTGATGTCTGCTGTTGCTTACAAAAACCACTCCTTGAAGTTGAAAACCATTCTGAATACACTTCGTTTTGTGGATTTGGAAGCAGCACCCTAGAGAGAGTTTAGTTTGAAAAGGAAAGTTGCCAAAAAAAAAAATCCCAATTGCATAAGAAGCTAAATATAATCTTTCCTTTTGATGGCACTCACTGGGCATCCTCTGAAGCCACAATCAGGAGCTTCTAATTGATAAACCTTTGATATCATAAAAGGTCACCAAGGATTACTCAGGCCTGTTGTGAAACACACTGTGCTCTTTTCTCAAACATTAGCAATTAAGCACAATAAATAATAGCATGATTCACCCTTTTCAAAAGCAGAGCAGCGCCTTAAAGCCCCTTACCTGTAGTAAACAGCCATTGGAAGTGGCCTGTATTAGAAAGCCTTTCCGTTTGCTTTCTGTGTCATAGTCAAGCTCATTTCTGAGACACTTGACCCCCCCAACATACCCATTTATACTGGAGGCCTGCTTATATTCCCCCACACGGTAAGAAAATTGCATTTTAAAATAAACATGCTGTATTATAAACACCGTGTGTCTGAGACCCCTCCACTTTTGTAAATCTCTTTGATTAAATTATTCCTCCTGTTAAGCAAGACCTTTCATGGTCATAATGATTTATTTTAATTCAGTCCAACTGGCAAGAAGGACTTAGCGCTACTCTGCTGTACATGTCTCCCTCCCAGTCCAGTTCTGTTTGCAGTAAGTGTGCTCCAGTCCCTCCACTGGCAGTCAAGGAAACTCCAGACAAAAGCAGCATTTATTTGCAGTTCCAAAAGAGCCAAGTCATACATATGCTCTTTGACAGTCTGGAGTATCTGTTCTCCAGCATTCATCTGGAGCTGTTATTGGAAGCATTAAAATTATTTTTTCCAGTTTTTAGAGGCCCGAGACACATTAATTTATCCTGATGGTATGATGTGCTCATGTAAAAGAAAAACAAGTGTTACATAAAACATGACCAAGCTGCCAGCCACCCCTTTTACATTCCCTCTGGCTCTAATGTTTCATTTATATTCTCAGTTGAAAATGGCAAGCAGTAAAAAAAAAAGAAGACGAAGAATAAATCTCCCATTTTGATTTATTCTTTCGTTTTCACAACTTTTATCACACTGAGAAATGCCATTTTTGATCTGAAGTAAGAGTGAAACTTTTGCTTCCACCCAAAAGTAAACACAGATGGTCCGATACTGGCAGAGGGCTTTATGACCAAATGCCTTGGTTAAGCAGGCCTATTCTGTGCCATATTTCACTAAATATGGCCTGTCTTGAAGTAGGCAGGCTCTCCTTCGAGGAGCCAGTCTTTATCTTTATTTAAACGCAGAGTGTGTGGCTTGTCTGTCACCATAAAAGACGTTGCCTTCTTTATGTAGAGTCATCCATTAGAGCTGAAGAACAGGGTGGCCCTCTTCAGCCCAACCAGACAGATCCAACTGATAAACAGAGGCATCCAAGGGCCCTTTTCAGTCTATTGTAGGACCTTTAGAAGCATTTTGCTATAGAAACAATGTTATACATAGTGGTTCTATTCTAAGGAAAGGCATAAAAGCCTGCTTCACCCTCTACATAGTTACACTAATAATTTAATAGGATCAAAAAACCTTGTGCTAAATAATACCATAATCAGACAGTGTATAATAATGCTTCTGTGAGAATTTATTGACAATTCTACCCTTTTTTATACTTGTAGTATTTCTTTCTGGCAATATCTCCCGGAGTTCCTCTTTCAAACCTCCTTTGCCACTGGGTCGCAGCTCAGTGCAAAGCCAAATGCAAGCCAGTGGTGTTAGCCGCTGTCACCTGGAGCCAGGACATTATGGTTTCATCTGGAATGTCCTGCAAAGACCTGTGTATTAATGTCTTGTCACCAGCCTGTGGCACCATTGGAAGGTATGGGAACTTCAAGAGGTAGGCACAGGGGAAGAAACTGAGTCCAGAATACAAGACAACCTTTCTTTCTCTTTGTTTCCCAGTTGCCGTGAGGCGAACACGGCACTCTAGCCATGACGTTTAGGGCTTCCACAGACCAAAGCACCAGGCTCCGGGGACCACGGAAAAAAACATGTGTTGATTTTCTCAGGGATTTTGTCACAATGATGGAAAACTAACTAATACATGGAACTTGAGGACTCACTCAAGGAATAATAAATAGAGGGGCATGGTCTGAGAAGTGAAGGTAGGAAAATGAGTCTAGGAAGTAGGACACACTATGCTGTCAGCGGACACGACACACTGTGCTGTCAGCAGACACGACACACTATGCTGTCAGCGGACACGACACATAGGTTGAGACTGCGTCTAGGAAGTAGGACACACTATGCTGTCAGCAGACACGACACACAGGTTGAGACTGCGTCTAGGAAGCGAGGACACATTATGCTGTCAACGGACACGACAAGCATTGGTTGAGCCTCTGCATCACCTTTCCTACCTCCCATCAGCCCCAGCTGTTCCGATTCCTCTTCACCTTCTGCTGCCTTCAATTACTTTTACAAAGGTTTTCCTCTGCTTTCTAGTTGGCCATGCTACAAACCAAAAGCCTCAGATTGCTCCTTTGTTCCTCGGCTTTCTAAACAGTGCTGCAGCTGCTAACAAAAGAAACCAAGAGATAAAAGAGCTCTCCTAAACTCACTTGCCACAGCCTCCTTTGTTTTTTCTTTTCAATTTAGATTAAGTTGAAAGAGACAAGTTGTTCAACTGGATGGTAATGAAAGGTTTTGAAGGACTGAATGAAATATGAATTTGTTTTACTTATAGCCAACAGAATTCGCATTAAGCAGATATGTTCTACTTGGGGGATATATATCATATATATTTATGTATTTATCTATTATGTATGTATATCAATTAGATATACATTCATAATTACTATAATAGCATATTTAATTATATATGTATATACACATGTTATATATATGTATATAATGTGTATATGTGTGTTGTATATATACATAACATGTGTGTGTGTAGTATCCCAACAGCTGGAGAGATCAAGATACTACAAGTTGTATTTAGAAGAAGACCTTCCTCCTGTCATACACACTCTAAATTGGAGGCAGGGTAATGATGTGGGCTTCCCCTCTGCATGCTATGAATATGTTTTATTACTATTGGTTAATAAAGAAACTGCTTTGGCCTATGACAGGGCAGAATATTGTCAGGCTGAAAGAGATATAAAGAGAGAGTAGGCAGAGTCAAAGAGACTCCATGTAGCTGTCAAAGGAGGTAGGCGCTATGTAGCTGCCCAAGGAACAAAAGCTAACAAACCATGAGCCTCGTGGTAAAATACAAAATAATAGAAATGGGTTACTTTAAGATGTAAGAGTTAGTTAATAAAAAGCCTGAGCTAATAGACCAAACAGTGTTGTAATTAATACAGTTTCTTGTGATTATTCAGGTTTGGGTAGCTGGGAAACGAATGAGCAGTCTCCACTTACAGGGTGGTGTCCTGTGAGTGGTAAATCGTTAGTCTCATGCCATCCTGTACACAAAAGTGATGCTCTTTGCCTAAGACCAATATCCCATTCAACAGGGGACCACACTATTCCTCTGTCCCAGATCATTTGCATCAGCTTCTGTGACGTTTATAAATGCTCATCACCCAAAGCACCACGTCCCAGCTCAAAGGGAAGAAGGATGAGTTTCACAACTCCCAAGGCTGCCTCCTAACTTGGCCTGTTATCTCTGAAAACGACTTAACATTGCTGACAATTCTCTGCTCTCCTCAACAAACTCCAGTATCTCCCACACCACCCTCCTCCAGAAACTTCTAAAGTGAGAAATATCTGCATGGTGGAGTTTTATTCAGGGACTGAGAACCCTCCACTTCAGTCCTCACTGTTTTGTAAGTCTATCTCGTAGAGGCTGTTTACAAGAGACTGAAGGTAGGAAGCCTAGAATCACAGCATACTTTTCTGGGAATGGTGGAAAGAACAAAACCCTACATCAGTAACTACTACCCTGCCTTGTGTATTTCAGAACTGCCAGTCACGGCTCTCCAATTGATTCATAAGTCAGCTGTAAAGTCTTGAGATGTAGATGTGAGCAAAGACTTGAGGGGATTCCACAGAGAACACACCAGGCATGAGATAGATATCAAAGCTGAGGGTGAGAATTATATGCCCCCCAATTTTCTTCTCAAATTTCTTTTCTGTTTTAAAGCCAACTTTCAAACAAGCTTAACCACATTCTAAGCAGGACAATAAATGATTAATGTAGATTATTTTAACAAATTCTCACAAGTCACTAAAATATGCTATATTCCCAGTTTATAGGTGAAAAAAATTGACTTGATTTTCAAAAAGGAAAGAAATTATATGAATTTATGGGTACAAAGAGTTTATAACTATAAAAAGAATATTAAAAAATAAATCAAGGCAGGAGAGCTAGCTCAGTTAATAGTGTTTATTGCCAAACATGAGGACCTGTGTTTGATCCCCAGAAGCCACATAAAAAGAGTCAAGCATATTGGCACGTGCTTATAACCCCAGCACTGGGGAGATGAAGACAGGCAGAGCCCAGGGGCTCTCAGCCATGCTGCCAAACTAAACAGTGAGTTTCAAGTGTCAGACAGGGATCTATCTCTCCCCACCGAAAAAACAGTTCAAACCAGATAGATGCTTCTGAGGAGCAACACTCAAGGCTGACTTCTGTCCCACACATCCACACCCACACATCCACACCCACTCATGCACACCCACATGTCCACAACTACACGTGTACACCCGCACGTCCACAGCCACTCGTGCACACCCACACATCCACACCTACTTGTGCACACCTGCATGTCCACACCCACACATCCATACCCACATGTCCACACCCACACATGCACAACCACACGTCCACACCCACACATCTACACCCACTCATGTACGCCCACACTTCCATGCCCACATGTGAACACCCACACATCCACACCCACACATCTGTGCCCACACGTGCACACCCACATGCCTATACCCACACATTTATACCCACACGTCCACACCCATACGTGCACACTCACATGTCCACACCCACACATCTATGCCCACACGTCTAAGCCCACACGTGCACACCCACATGTCTACGCCCACACATCTACGCCCACACGTGCATACCCACACATCTACACCCACTTGTGCATGCCCACACATCTACGCCCACATGTCTACGCCCACACGTCTACGCCCACACATGCACACCCACATGTGCACGCCCACACATCTACGCCCTCACGTGCACACCCACACGTTCTCACCCACACGTGTACACTCACACATCCACACCCACATGTCTATACCCACTTTTGCACACCCACACATCTATACCCAATTGTGCACACCCACACATCTACGCCCACTTGTGCACACCCACATGTCCACACCCACACATCTACACCCACATGCCTACACCCACTTGTGCACACCCACATGTCCACACCCACACGTCCACACCCACACGTCCACGCCCACACATCCGCAGCCACGCTTGCATACCGACTCTATAGCAATTTTTAAAGAGCATAAAGTATAAGCTAAATTACAATATTATAATGCAGGCCAAATCCCTCCCCTCAGAGCTCACGGAATCCTGCCGAGTAGAAGGCAGAAAGAGTAGAAAAGCCAGAGGGCTTGGAGGACATCAAGGAAACAAGGCCCTTTAAATTAACAGGATCAAAGTATATTCGAACTCATAAAGACAGCAGCAGCATGCATAGGGCCTGCACGGGGCTGCACCGCATGGGTTAGAGCTAAAATAAGTGGACACAGCCCCATCCCTAACCCAGAAGCCATCTCCAGTGACAACCACCTGCAAATGAAAATTAGTTTCCCCAAGGCAGTCTCACTGGGGACACAAACTATCATAAGGGTAGGCTGCGTGCCCAGCAGTACACAGTCAGCAGAGAACCAGCTCGGTGGCATCTTCAGAGTTTGCTTGTCTCATAAAGTCATGCCAGGGCTTTTTAAAATCTTACTTTTTATTCATCCTTATTTTTTATTTTTCTGCCTTTTTTTTTTTACCATAATGGTCCTTTGGTTATACAGTTAAGGCTTCCAGTTTAATGCTTTTATGTTTATGGCATTCCTGGGTATATGGATAAGTGGGTCTCTGTGTCTATACCTGCTTCTTGTGCCTTTTCTTCTCTTTCCTTCTGGTATTTTGCTTTATTTTGTTTTGTTGCTGCTATTGGGTTTTTTGTATTCTGGTATATTAGTTTTTTATTTTATCTATATTTTGCCTTATTATTCATCCCTTAGAAACCTGTTGTTTTCTAACAAGAGACAGAAAGCAGGTTGGTCTGGATGGGAGGGGAGGTGGGGAGGAAGTGGGAGGAGTAGAGGGAAAGGAAAACATAATCAGGATATACTGTAGT
>LOJH01031546.1:0-10751 GCA_001685095.1 Ellobius talpinus
GAAGAAGAAGAAGAAGAAGAAGAAAGAAACAAAGGAAGGAAGGAAGGAAGGAAGAGAAACTTCCATTTTCTATTGAGCTTAATTTCAGCTTTTGATCTTCATTTGCATATATTTAGTCTTTGGGAGAACTTTCAATGCTACATTTAATGCATGCTAACACATTACACCTTAGTTTGTCTAAATAATTCCATTTACTCCCTTTGCTGTGTGCCTCTTTCTATTGTGCATTGTTGCCCTTGGTTTTTAATGTCTTTGAACTCCTGGTTAGATTAGTTGTCTATTTGTAGACATATTTCCCTTATTTTACATAATTATTATCTTTCCTCAGAATGTTTTCTCATGACAGGTAACTAGGGAAGTAATAATTCCAAATTATCTTAATCCAATAAAGTGATTGTGATTAAAATCAAGACATGAATCCATGCAAGGGATGACTTCACTATCATTGACCCCCAATACTAGCATAGCATCTTTCTGTTTCTCAGTCTTGAGCACAAATACTTCCCAAGATGTTTGTACCTGTGAGCCATTTTTTATTAATAATAAAAATCCTAGCTGCATTTCTTGGATACAAGTTTTTATGACGAAACTTTGACCTTGAAGGTCTTGCTATATAGCCCAGGCTGGCTTCAAGCTGCCTATCTCCCTGTTGCAACCTCTCAAGTAGTGGGGTTTTAAGACCACACCCAGCTCTGAAATGTATTCATGAGAATTTCTGCATGCATATTTGTTGAATACCTTGTTAAGTTTCAATGTTTCCACCAGGTTATCCTTCCAGATTTCCTGGTTTTTCTAAAGGGATAGGTTGATCTAATCTATCCTGCTTTAGTGAAGTGGGAAATTTCAGTTGTTATTACTATAATTTCCACAATTTTCCCTGTGTTGACCTTTGCTCGGAGATGTCAATCCTTCTGTCCCAATTTGAAAGCTACCTCTCTAAATGTAACTTTATGAAAGATAAAAATTGTTTTCATATGCTTCTTTGTTTATTTTTTAAACATGATCTCATATAGAGCACACTGACCTCAGACTCACTAAGTAACTGATACTGGCCTTGAACTCTTGAACTTTCTGAATACAGGGATTACAGACATCACATCCCATTTTTTCTCAAATTAACAATCAATAAAACAGTGTGTCCATTTCATGGTACTTTTTTTGGCTATGGTAGTTTGTTTGATCACATTTTTTTCAAAAAAATTTTTAATTAAAATTTTACATATCAATCCCAGTTCCCACTCTCTCCCCTCCTCCTACTCCCTTCCCCTCCCTCCCCACCCAGCAACCACTACTGAGAAAGGGTAAAGGAGTCAACAAAGTCTAGCCTATCACTTTGAGGCAAAACCAAGGCCCTCCCCACTATATCTAGGCTGAGCACGTTATCCCTCCAAAGAGAATGGGCTCCAAAAAGCCAGTACATGCAGTGTGAATAAACCTGGACACACTGCTATTGACCCCACTGACTGCCCTAGCCATACAACTGTTACCCACATTCAGAGGGTTTAGTTTGGTCCTATGCTGGTTTCCCCACTGTCAGTCTGGAGTCTTGAGCTTCCTTTAGCTCAGGTAAGCTGGTTCAGTGGATATCCCCATCATGGTCTTGATCCCTTTGCTCATATTATCATTCTTCCCTCTCTTTGACTAGACTTTGGGAGCTCAGCCCAGTGCTTCACTGTGGATCCCTGCATCTTCTTCCATCAGTTGATGGATGAAGGTTCTATGATGACCATGAAGGTAATCATCCATTTGATTGCAGGGAAAAGCCAGTTCAGGCTCCCATTCTACTATTGCTTATAGTTCTTAGCTGGGGTCATCCTTGTGGATTCCTGGGAATTTCCCTAGTTCAGGTTTCTTGCTAGCACCATAATGGCTTCCTCATTTAAGATATCTCTTTCCTTGCTCTCCCTCTCTGTCCTTCCTCCATCTCAACCATCCCATTCCCTCATGTTTTCCTCCCCAATCTTTCTCCCCTCTTCTTCCCTACTGCCTCCACTTCTCCCGATCCCCATGATCCCATTTTTCCAGGGAGATCTTGTCTTTTTCCCCTTCCCAGGGGGGATCCATCTTCAACAAATGGTTCTGGCATAACTGAATGTCAACATGTAGAAGAATGCAAATAGATTCATATGAATTCATATGATTCAAATGAATCAAAGACCTCCATATAAATCCAGCCACACTGAACCTCGTAGAAGAGAAAGTGAGAAGTAGCCTTGACCGCATGGGCACAGGAGACCACTTCCTAAATATACCACCAGTAGCCCAGATACTGAAAGCAACAATAAATAAATGGGACCTTCTGAAAGTGAGAAGCTACTCCAAGGAAAGGGACACAGTGAATATGCTTAATCACATTTTTTACTGAGATGTTTAATCCAGTTTTTGTTGTCAACTTGACTGGATTCCACATTGACCTATGAAACAAGACAGCTGGAGGCATGTTTCTGAAAAGGATTAACAAGGAGTAGGGAATTACCTACTCCAAATGACTGTGACATCATCCCATGGGCTTCAGGGTTCTGACAGAACAAAATGAAAAAATGGAAAGCCAACAAAGAGGCAACATTATATTTTCTTTTCTTCCTAGTTGGCCATGATGTGGACATATCTTCTCCACCATGTGCTCTGTACATAAAGTTCTGTCCAGTATGTAGGATCATGAATTGACAGTCTAAAACCATGGGCCAAATCTTGCATTCTGAAGCTGTATCATTGACAATTTGGTCATCACCATAACGAAAGTAGCTAGTAGAGTCATACCATCTTCTTGCTCTCAGGGGTCCTGGTGAGAACTCACCTTGATGGGGTCTAGAGAAACTTCTTTGTGTGTCTCCTACCTCCTATTCTTTCACCACATGATCTCTTCCTCCTGCTCACTGCTACCTCTTGATCATAAGCACCCTTCTTTTTCACATTGCTTCTCTATCAGGCAGATGTTGGCTCTTCATTATTGATCATCAATATTCTTATTTGTTTTCTACAGTTTTTATCTTCATTGGTTTTTGTAAGAAGTTCTGGGCAACTTTCCCGATATTATGTTTTATCCCTTCTATTAGGTTCCTATGCACATATTCCAGCAATCACATTAACGTTTTTCCCTTAACTTTTAGAAGTTTCTTCTTGTTATCTGACTATTCATTCTGATAATAGCCCATTCTTGCTTTAGAAATGAAGCAACTACTTTTATCTAAGAACATTGATTTTTGTAAATATCTCTATGCAATTGTTTGAAAGTACATCTACAAATTCCTCATGAAAGATGGAGAGTAACTCTCATCCTTCTAAGTGTGGATTGGACTTAATATTATGTTATGATGAATACAATACAGCAAATGCTGTCAACAATAATATGGCAGGGTGAAGATTTCAGAATATAATGATATCTAGAAGTAAATCGCCAATGGATGTGAACTTCAATTTTCTGTAGCTGTACTCATGGTTGTGGAATAACTTTTATGTGGCAATTACCAAAGATATGCTCAATTTAAATACAGGTTTATATATTGTAGGAAGCCAATATGACATTTCAAATTACAAGGGGAGAATACTTTAAATAACTTTAAATTCAACAAGCTATTTAAATACAGTTTTCACAATCAGCCAAATAATCATTCCTTTCCAGCAATGAAAGGCTTGCCATAAAGGCCAATGCACAAAGTGCTACCATATTCAATTAAAGAGACTAGGAATCCCATATAGGTCAGGTAGCAAGATGCTGGAAGGAAGTGGAGCAACCCAGACCTAAAAGCAAAGACATGCCAGTAAACCTCTTTCCCCATCCATCATGAGGCTTGATGCATATGGAAGTCCTTACTAGCTCAATGGCACGGATTGCATGTATATTAATATGCAACTTTATTACAGCACTTGTTTGTGGCAGGAGCTGAATATGAGAGCTCCAGACTTGAAGAGAAAAAATAGGCATGGAGCCTGTTTTGAAATATTTTCTTGAGAGAGATGGAAACATTCATCAAATAGTCACACAAATAATGATTTGACTAAGTCAGCATTTCCCAACTTTCCAACACAGAATTTATTAAAAATTAAAACATATTGATGTGACTCCAATAACAGATTCTAAGATACAATGTGCAACTCAATGAAAGTAGACAGCAAGAAGTGGCATCACAGATGACTTAATTACTGTGAGAAATGATAGAAATTTGATTCATATGAATTTTTATACTATGACAGAAAAAAATCCAAATCAGAGAGAAAATATTTTATTAAAAAGAAGAAACAAGATAATAAAATATCACCCCATATGTTTAAAAAAATCAAGACAAGATGCATAAGATACAACAGTGAAGACAAAATAGGCCACATACATCAATGTGATAGTTTGTAAAAGCTGTCTATGCATCAGTGCACAAACTGAATGTCATTTACCCACACATCAGGTGATCAATCATGCAACATCTTGACATTTTTCATGATAGTACTCCCATTTCTTAAAAGGCCGACTATTGTGGAGCAAAACAAACAAGGGTTTAAACACTATTAAATTGTTTTCATATGTATGTATTAAATGGTTCTTGTAAGAAAACATGTTCCATGCGTGGCATTCTTATTTCACAGATGCCCCTCCTCCCCCAAGGATTTCTTAAGACTCAGAGGAACATTCATGGAAAGTCCACGGGGGCAAGATATTTTCACACTGTGTGGAATAACAAAATGGGAAAACAATAATTACAGTGGGATTGAGGTATCAATTTAACAACCACAATATTATAAATGAAGAACTTCAAACTTTGGAGAAACTTCCAGTGCTTTAGAGACAAAGGTGTTTTAAAGGCTGTGTAATTAGATCTCCCTCTGAAATCATGGCTCCGTGTAAAATTCCTGCCAAGGCTAGTGTAAGCGTTGCTGTACAGCGCTCCTGTCCCTGCCCATTCTTCCACTCACTTATGCAGTGATTAGCCTAGGCTGCTTTATTATGGCAAGGAACCTGGAGTTAGAGAAGTTCAGAAAACAGCATCTTCTATGCCCTCGGGGAACTTATGATTTAAAATTGAATCATGAGACCATCAAGACTGCTCAGTGGGTAAAGTCACTTGCAGCCAGCCCTGACAACCTGAGCTCAATCGCCAGCATTCACATGGTGGAAGGAAAGAACAGATTCCTGGAAGCTGGCCTCTGTCCTCTGACTTACACAAGCACTCAGCAGCTGCACCCAGAAACACACACACACACACACACACACACACACACAATAACAATCATTCTTAAAAGAAAAAATTATTTTAACAATCAAACAAAAATCATACTTAACATGTGCTTAAAAAGAGGAAAATTAAACAGAACTCCAACCAAATTAAGAGTGCCAAATTCAACATTCAAATGAAAAATGCAACCAAATGATAGTTTCTCACATGCAATAAGCTAGGATGGACTGTTTCCCGGAGGGCTCCAGGGATGGGCCTGACTGGGGTGGTGAGAGGGACTGAGGGGTAGACAACCACAAGACAGACACACGGAAAGGCTGGGATCAGGTGCTCAGAGCTCTTAGCCTAAGAAGTCACAGGACCACAGAAGCTCGGTGTGTTTGTTGTACTAAGTGGAACAGAGAGCGGCAGTCTAATTGCATACAACCGAGCAAGGAGGCAGGGTAGTTGCATACAGCTGGTCAAGGAGTTGGGGTTTACGGTGCACAGCTGGATTAAGAGGACAGGTTGTGCTGATCTGGGCAGGAACAGTCTCTGTAAGGAGCAGTCTTCAGCCCATAAAGTTTGCAGCACAATCATTGCAGGGAAAGGGGAGAAAGCTGGTGGACATTTTCTGCACTGCCAACACTCATACCCAGTTCCCTGAGGAAGGCTTTGTCATTCCTCTAAGGCCATGGGCTCCTTGGCACGGCCATGCCCTCGTCAACAGCACCCATTCACTCACTTTCTCGGGGTTTCTGACACTCCCTACAAGGAGAGCATCATTCAGGTAAAAGACTTGCATGAACAAAGGTGTACACTTAGGTAACCGTGGCATACTCAGAAAAGCGTGGCAGCTCAGTTTCAGTGAGGCTGAAGTGTGGTGTCTTCATTCTTGTGGGTTTTCTTTCAACTGCAGTGGTAAACACACATAGCAACCTCAAGGGTTTTCTTGTACCTTTTTGCAATTCCCCAGTACTCTTCCACATCCCCATCAACCACACAGAACCACTGATCTGGATTTGCCGTTTATCAGTGGCTTGCAAAAATTTTTACATATGTGGAATCAAAGGGTGAATAATCTTATCTTGCCTTGGTTCTGGCACTCAGCATAATTATTCTGAGACGTACGCATATCATTTCATACATCAATGGCCCATTCCTTTTTTAATGTGAGTGCACACATTAAAAATTCATTTAGCCATTTGATAGGCAAGTGGAAGACAGTTGCTTCTAGTCTGCGTAAGAGAAGAACAAATCAGTTCCACATCTGTTTAGACAAACATTTTTATTTTTGTTGCTTATCTCAGTGGCTGTATAGACTAGGTTGAAGGGAATTGTTCTGTTAAACTTTTTACAAGAAAGCCATCCGAAGCATTCACACTGGGACACACCTATAGCCATGTCTGCATGTCTAGATGCTTCTTATCCTTGTTGCTATTTGTCATGGAAATTTTTCTTTTAGATATTCGTCTATTAAGACCTAACTCATAATCTACCTTAGTAAATCTTACGAGTGCGTTTGTGTAGGGGGGAGTATCATTTCTGCCCACTGGGCTTTAGTTCTGCATACAGTTTTGTGAGTATGAGTATGTCTGTTAGTTTGCTGAAACCATTTCTTATGATTCCTGCATTTGTTCAGCTGGCTTCAGAAAGGGATAAGCTCCAATGTTATTGATTCATGTGCATCTTATTTCAGTTCTGCTGGTTATTGTTTAATATATGTAGAGGTACTGTGCAAAGATCCATATGTGTTTATGATTTATACTTTCATTTTTCCATAGTTAACATTATCAGCATATGATATAACTCATGTTTTATAATGACATTATTTATTAAGTTCAGGTTGCCCAATGCTCATATTGGTTTCTCAGCCTTTCTTTAATTCATTTTACTATTTCCTTCATATTAGCTTACTGTATCAGTCCTGTTCATTTATTTTCAATATTTATTGGTCCATTTATTTTAATGTCCCTTTGGGGTAATATAATACCATAATATAAAAAACATAGGAATGAAAATAACAAATATATTCAATATTCTCACACAGAAAAAATACAAAATACTGTTGAAAACTGAGGAATACATAAACACAGGTACATAGCAAGTTCAAGATTTAGTAGGCTAGATGTTATAAATGCATGAATTATATTAAATTGATCTATGCATCAAATACAACTCCAATAAAAGTCTCCCAAGGGTATTTTGTGGAAATTTTCAAGCCAATTATAAAATTCACTTGGAAATACAAAGCAATAAAAATCAGCAAAGAAATATTGAGGTGAACAAAGATATAAGACTTACTGTACTGGCTATTAAGACCATGCTGTTGCTTTTTGAGGCAATCTTTCAATAGGTAGCCCAGGCTGGCCTTTAACCGACAATCTTGCCTCAGCTTCCCAAACACTAGAATTGTAAGCTTGAGCTACTACATCCAGTTAAGATCATGATAATTTTAAAAGCATGATGTTGTCACACAGTTAGTGAATTAAAGATAACAGAGCGTTTAGCATTACCCTTGCACCATTCTTGGTTAAAGGTCGAGTCTTCAGACCACTGAGAGAATATCGATTCCCTGGAGAAGATGCTATTTAATCAGAGATCTATATCAAAGTGTGAAAATTGATTCTGACTTCATATTATTTGAAAAATTAAATCCCAAGCAGATTATAATTTATTTGTTCACAATAAACAAAAACACCCAATAGTAAAAGATAAAGCACCTAAATTGATAGTGTGCAGAATAGATTATCAAAATGATCAATCAACTAAGTAAAATGGTGTGACCTCATTAATAATAGACAAATATGAGTTAAAACAATGCAATGTTACTTTAAAAACCCTCCCATAAGTGCTAAAATTAAAACCAAACAACAAAATAAATATTGATAATATCAAGCAGCTGGTGTCCTGTGTATCCCACTGGGAGTATAATTGGCATAATGACTTCCAGCCCCAAGTTAACATGCTACTACAGATTGGATATATTTGTCCCAAAATTCATATGCAAAAATTTAACTACCAATGTAATGATTTTAGTGGGTGGGGCTTTTGAAATGTGATTGGGTCATGAGACAGATCCCTCATGTATAGGGTTAGTGCCCATATAATGGATTCCTCAATATCACAGTAGGGACCACAATAAGGTGACTTCCAGAGAATGGAGACATAGACACTCTGTAAACTCTAACAATGCTTAGAGTCTTTATTTCCCAGTCTTCAAAACTGTAAAAAATGAATTTCTATTGCCTATAAGACACGTAGTTCATGGTATTTTTGTTCTAGCTGTTCACAGAAACTCTGCCATCTACTAACATGCTATCCGATAACCTACATGTACCAGGAATCAAACCCTGAAATACTCGCAGTAGTTTTATTTGTAATATCTCCCAAATGGACACAATTTAAATATAAAGAATAGAAGAGATAAAGCGTATTATGTTTCCACAGTAGAATAGCTAAGAAGCAATGAAAATGACTTAGCTACTATGTATATAACATATTTGAATTTCACAAAATAGTTTCCAATGAAGAAGACAGACACAAAAGAATAAATAGATAGCATATAATTTTGTTTATATAAAGTCAAAATATAAGCAGAGCTAAAACATAGGATTCTGGGATACAAACTTGGTTAGTAAATCTGTCAGTGGGTTGTTATTGAAAATCACAATAATGCTTTCAGGGAGGGTGGATTCCACAACTAAAGGGGATGTGGGATTTCAAGGTGCTGGCGGGACTTCTTTCCAAATCTATTGGTAATGACAAGTGCGCTGTCTTTCTTGATGCATCGTAAAGCCTGAGCATCTGCTTTGTACAATTTTTATGTATAATCTTATATGAGATATATTTTAAATAAAAGGATCGCTATACGAGAATAAAATAAATTATTTGGTACAAGGAATACTGCCACAATGAAAGGCATTTCTTAGGAAGATGAATCTGAAAGAGAGTTCAGGTCAGAGTGGAAAGAGCAGACCCAGACAGGAATGAATCCCGCTAAAGTAACGGAACCAGTGAGGGTCTGAGCACCTACTGTGTAAACACAGTGGAGGACTGTCAGGCTGTGATGTTGAAGGCAATGACGAGGAACTTGAAACAGTTTGTGAAAAGCCATTTCATTTGTGGCACTCTTGTGTTATATGTAAGATTGTAAAAAAAATTACCATAAAAATGTCCACAGCACAAACAAAAATGTGTCTTCTAAGCGTTTTAATGATTCTGTTTCTGTCCTTTGGGCCGCATAAAGTGCAGCCTCAGTGTAGAACATCCTTTCACATATTCAATTATGATAAACCCAGGTGGCTAAGCTTGTGTAGCAATTTTAATAATAGAATAGTAGATGTAGTGGTTACTTTGTGCATAGCTAGGATGAAATACAAGTAAAAGCAACTTAAAGAAGGAAAGATTCACATGCGCTCACAGTCTATCATGTCAGGGAAGTCATGGAGTTATGGCAGCAGGAGCTTGAGAGGGTAGGTCACATCGCAGCCACACCCTGGAAGCAGAGAGAGATGAAAGCAGGAACTTAGCTCACTTTCTCCTTCTATTCATGGCCCCCGCCCGTGGAATGATGCTCACATGTTCTCCACATCAGCTAATTCAGTCTAGAGATCCCTCACAGACACACCCAAAGTTTAATGTCCACAGTGATTCTGAATCCCATTAAATTGACAAGATATATCATCACAGTAAAGCTGAAGGTTGAAATTCATTTTTGTTTAATCGTTCATCAGCTAAGTTAATCAGCTTCATAAGGCCTCTTCCAGGGCCATCTACCCCAAATACGGACAGTTCCAAATGAGATTGTTTTCAAATGATGACGGAGACACTGTGTGGCATTTTATTTGTATTTTAATAAATAAAGCTTGCCTGAAGGTCAGAGAGTAAAACAGCCCCACTGGTCAGTCTTACAGGCCAGGCAGTGGTAACACACACCTTTAATCCCAGTAGTCACACTAGTTGCCATAGAAACCAGGTGGTACATGCCTTTAATTCTAGTGGCACACACCTTTAATTCCAGCCCTAGAGGGGATTATAAAATAGGAGGAGACAGCTCTCAGTCTCAGTCTCATTCCAAGATTCCCAGAGGCAGAATCGTCATTTCTAACTGAGGCGGAGGTAAGAGCCAGTGGCTGGCAGTTTTGCTTTTTGGACCTTCAGGTTGAACCCAATTTCTCTCTCTGAGATTTTATTAATCATGCTTCAAGACACACTAGAACCTTGCCTCACTGCTATAGTTCTGTGTCTACACCATGCTTGTAACAGTCTCTTGTTTCATCACAACTGGTAACTTTGACTAGTGTTGCTGACTTCTACCGCTTTCTTTAGATAATCTGGTTGTCCAACCTAAAATTTTTTGTTGTTGATCATGAAGAAGCTATTAAAGATGATATATGTTGTAAGCTGTCTTTGCCCGACCTGTCAGCTTACTCAAGTAGTACATTTTTTCAGTAATTAAGTTTAATTTAGATAATTTTACACATGTTCAAAATGCACACTGACGCCTTTCATTCTGACTTCTCTCCCATTCTCTGCTCCCTCCATTCTTCCTATAAAATCTCTCTCTCTCTCTCTCTCTCTCTCTCTCTCTCTCTCTCTCTCTCT
>LOJH01031547.1:0-14651 GCA_001685095.1 Ellobius talpinus
GCAGGGGCGGGCAGGCAGAAGCCTCAGGGACCAGGTGGGTGAGTGATGGGTATAGGAAGCCGAGGAAGGATGTTAGCAGCGACCAAGTCATTCTGGCTTGGATACTCTCTGGGGAGGGCTTAGGGGGCACTGGTCTGGTTCTTTTGTGTGCCCACGGTGGAGACAGGCTGCCATAGTCAGCTGCCAGTATCCCTTCTCTGCACTCACCTCTCGCTCTCCTGCTTGTCACCTGCTAAATCCTTTTTCCAGTCCTTTACCCCAAGTTCTAGGTGATGCTTTAGTCTTTGGGGAGAGAGGCAGGGCTGGCAACAGACTGAGGGCTGAGCTTTAGCTGTGTGTTTTCTAAAGTGTGGTCCTCCGGTACCTCCCTGCCAGTCCCGAATCCCAGGCTGCATCAGAGTTCCTCTAGACCTCCACAGTCCCTATCTTGGCAGTGGGTGTGAATAGGCGATATAATTCCTCTGAGGGACCAGCTCTGCCTCCAGGCCACCGCACCAGCTTATTTCCTAGTCTGAGAAGTTGGTGACACTCCCATGGCCCCAGATGACTGTTGACAAGATCCCTATGGGTCTCAGTATTTAGCCAAACACACATGCTTCTTTTTGCACAACAGATAGGTTCTTATACAAGGTGTAATATCAATTTTACCTCGTTATTACACATCAAGGAAAATCATTTATAGGTATCCCTTGATAAATTATTTTATAAAGTGAATCATTATCTTCTATAGCAAATAACTCTTTGACTTGTGTATAAGTTAACAGTTTTGTATGGACAATTTATTTGAAATCCTTTCATGAGAGGCTTGCCCAGTCTAAGAAGAATGGGTCGGTTTTTTCTTTAATTAGTGGCTTTCCTGGGCATAGAATGGATTTCTGAATAGGGAGGGGGAAGTGAGTGGGGATGCCACATGGAGGCAGTGTAGAGCTATCCTCTAGGCTGTGTGCACTCTTGGCCAGGCAAGGGTTTTCTGGGTTGCTTTTGAAACAGAGAAATTCCAGGTGCTGTCTACCATAGGTCCAGCCACTTTGGTTCCAGTGTTGAGTCACACTCACATAGAACACTCCTGCACATTTCCAGGGTCTTTGTGAATGTGGTGTGTCCCTTGGTTGGCAAATGGTCCAAGACCACAAGCGCCTCCTGCCCTTAAACAGTCCCTTCCAAGCCCAGAGTGGCAGGAGTGCCAAGTCCCACCAGCTTCACACCATGACGGCTCCCGGAACCAGGTGGAAGAGTCATCTTTCCTCTTCTTGGAGCTCGGGCTCTCTTGGGCATGGACCTCCTGCTTGGCAGGAGAAGAGGGTCCTCAGAGGCTGTCTCTTCTCTTCTGTCTTCCCCACCTCCCAGCTTTTTGCAAACATTTCTGCAGTCACCTTTTGGCAGCATCTCCTCTTTCCCTAGTTCCTCCTAAGTCTGAATTCCTCTGGCTCTGAGAATGTGTGTGCTGAGGTGTAAGGTGTGTGGGGGGTGGGGGAGTCCCAAGCCAGAGAAAGGACCAGTCGCCCTGCTTTCCAATGGAAGTAGGAGCTCCACATCGCGGCTATAGCCCTCAGACGGGCAGACAAGCAGGCTGTGGGAACCCCAGCCAGGCGGGCGGAGATGTCGGGATAATTTAGCAGGTGGCCTCGTTACTCCCAGATCTGTCGCCATGGTAACCTGGTTTTTTCTTTTAAAAATGTACAGTGCCAAGAGGAGGAAGATGGCTGACAAAATCCTCCCTCAAAGGGTGAGTGCCTTTCACAGCAGCCCCCAGCCGGCCCCCACCCTCTGCTGCTCCGCCCTCCCCTCCTCCCTCAGGAGCAAAGCTTTGGGCTCAGCTTCATAGCCACTTTCACTTTTTGTTTTAAAAGCTCATTAAGAAGTGAGGCTCCCCATGTGAGAGGGCAGGGCAGGACTGAGGGAAGAAGCTGGAGAGCCATGGGGGGAGGAGGGGCAGAACACAGGGCCTGAGGTTAAGGGGTAGTCTGAAGGCATAAAGGCATGGGACAAAGAAGGGACAGGAGATTGCTAGGTAAAGGGAACAGAAGGTAGCAGGAAGTTCTGGACATGGGAAAGGCAGCAGGTGTAGGGCCCTTGAGGCCACCAAGTCTACCTCCCACTGTCTTAGGGAGGCGGCGGGATGAGGCTAGGCTCTTGTGCCTGCTGAGCTGCCTGTTGCTGCCTCCTTCCCTGGTGATGAGATGCCTGGATTTTCCTGAAGGGAGAAGCAATCTTTATCCACACACAATGAGGCTATAAAATAGAGTCCCAGGGATAAGTCCTGTCCGCAATCTCAGAATTCCACACCCTGAAATCAATTGGACAGCTCCCCTACATGTCCTTTGTGTCCTGTGATCACAGAACAGGCACACATTCTGCATTGCCTGACTGACTAAGCCCTGCTGTGACCCTGTTCCTCCTCCAGATTCGGGAGCTGGTCCCTGAGTCCCAGGCTTACATGGACCTCCTAGCATTCGAGAGGAAGCTGGATCAAACTATCATGCGGAAGCGGGTGGACATCCAGGAGGCCCTGAAGAGGCCCATGAAGGTGCCTTAGTGTGGGAGCAGGAAGAGAGCTCTAAGTCCAGGAGGAAGCAGGGTACCCCTGGGTGGGTGCACACAGCCCTTGTCCTGTAATACACTTTATTTCTACAGCAAAAGCGAAAGCTGCGCCTTTATATCTCCAATACTTTTAACCCTGCGAAGCCCGATGCTGAAGATTCTGATGGCAGCATTGCCTCCTGGGAGCTGCGGGTGGAGGGGAAGCTCTTGGATGATGTACGTCCTGGCCCAGGTCTCTCCAGGTGTCCTGGGGTGGGTATGGGCTGAGTCGAGGACATGTCTGTACTGGGAGTTGGGTTGTCAGCCCTGGCTGGGGTGGGCGGGCAGGCCTGGGGACAGTCTGGGTACAGAGGACTGCCTCTGAGCATACCACTTGCCTGCTGCCAACGTGGCCCATTCTGTGTCCATGGTCCCTGTTCTGCCCCCACAGTCCCTGTCACTTTCCCACAGCCCAGTAAGCAGAAACGGAAGTTCTCTTCCTTCTTCAAGAGTTTGGTCATTGAGCTGGACAAAGATCTTTATGGCCCCGACAACCACCTCGTGGAGGTAAGACAGGTTGCTTCTGCCCTTGAGTCCCCACCTTCCTACCCAAGGCCCCTAGGAAGCTGCAGATTTGGACTGAGGATCCTCCTAAAGTTCTCGGCCCCATCAATCCAGATGGGTCTGTGGGTGACCTAGCTCTTCCCNGGACAGTGGCATCGGACACCCACAACCCAGGAGACAGATGGGTTCCAAGTGAAGAGGCCAGGGGACTTGAGTGTGCGCTGTACCCTGCTCCTTATGCTGGACTATCAGGTTGGTTTTACCCCTCACCTGCATATAACACCATTCTCCTTCCTACCCATCTTCTCTAGGAGTGCACTGCCAAGGACCAGAAGCCCCATGCCCCTGAGTCCCACTTCTTCCCCCTTTAAGCTAATTGTCCTGGTGAACTTTTCCCAGCCCCCTCAGTTCAAATTGGACCCTCGCTTAGCCCGGCTGCTGGGGTTGCATACACAGAGCCGCTCAGCCATTGTGCAGGCACTGTGGCAATACGTGAAGACCAACCGGCTGCAGGATTCCCATGACAAGGAATACATCAATGGAGACAAGTATTTCCAGCAGGTAATAGATGTCCTAAGTCCCAGGGTCTGGGAGGCAGGCATACTGACCTAGCATCAGCCCCTCCCAAAGGTAGCCAGCTCTCTTGCTGAATCCCTGAATACCAGGAACTGAGGGTTATAGCCTCATCCAGGGTATTATCCAGGCTCTTCCACAGTCTATTTAGCTGCTTCCCAAGGGAAACATATCTGGGACCCTCCTGGGGGGAGGGGCAGTGGGCAATACCATCCTGTAATGTAATCTTCTTGGTACCTGGAGTTGGGATCCCTGGGGTCCCAGTCCTGGGTCTAGACTTGGGGTAACCTACGTTGCTATCCTTCCTGCCTCTGGTTCTGTCTTTGGTGTGAGGGGTGGTGAAAGCTGTGCCATCACATGTATCTGGTAGCTAAGAAAAACCAGATTGTTGCAAAAATGATCTGGGAAAATTCTACCAAAGTAGAGTATTACTATTAGTGTATTTTAAAATAAGCACAGCAGATAAATCTAAGTAGAAATAGTAGTTGTAATTTATTGAGCACTTACCATATCCCATTCCAAACACTTCTGTATTTTAATTCACCTGATCTTCATGACAACCCATGAGATGGAGATTGTTAATATGTCCCCATTCTAGAGATGAAGGCACCAAGACCCAAGGTGTTAAGTAACTTGTTCACAGAATGTGGTACATGGGACTAACAACCAAACAGGCGTACTTAGGGCCCCAGGCTGGCCTCTCCATTAGTCATGCCTGTTTCTCCACCTCTAACCTGGCTCGTTGCTATGAGCACCCAGTAATCTGACTCTCAGTTTCTTTTGGTCTTCCCAGAATGAAAGTATCCAGATTAGTTACTGTCTCTTCACACATGCACAAGAATGACCCCCTCTCAATAATCCCACTTCAGATTTTCACACATACACAAGAATGACCCCCTCTCAATAATCCCACTTCAGATTTTCACACATGCACAAGAATGATCCCCCTCTCAATAATCCTGCTTCAGATTTTTGACTGTCCCCGCCTGAAGTTCTCTGAGATTCCCCAGCGCCTCACAGCCCTGCTGCTGCCCCCTGACCCAATTGTCATCAACCATGTCATCAGGTGAGGTGGCCTAGCTTACTCCACAGACTGGGGAAAGTCTCCCTGCCTTCTCCACCCTCCTCCTGTACCCACCCCTGCCCTACCCCTGGGCTTCTATGGGGTGTACCATGGACATCATAGGCTGGACTTCTCTGGCAGCGTGGACCCATCAGACCAGAAGAAGACAGCATGCTATGACATTGATGTGGAGGTAGAGGAGCCACTGAAGGGGCAGATGAGCAGCTTTCTCCTGTCCACAGCCAACCAGCAGGAGATCAGCGCTCTGGACAGTAAGGTGCGGCCTGAGCCCAGAGCTAGGGTGGGACCTTAACCAAGAGAGAGGACAAAACACTCAGACCACAGCATGGACCTAGGACTGAGGAACACACAGCCCTTCCCTGCTAAGAAGCTGACCTCGTTCCAAGTTCAGCTCTGCCTACCCCCTCCCCTCCCTGCTCAAAGGAAACTGGCTCTGGGGAATTGTGCTTCACAAGAGAAGCAAGTCCTCCACCCCCTTCTTCCTCTTGCATTCCTTGCCCACATCACGGGGTCAGGTGGAAATCATTGTCTTTCTACCTGTAGATCCACGAGACGATTGAGTCCATAAACCAGCTCAAGATCCAGAGGGACTTCATGCTAAGTTTCTCCAGAGACCCCAAAGGCTACGTCCAAGATCTGCTCCGCTCTCAGAGCCGAGACCTCAAGGTGAAGAGAGGGCTCCGGGAGCATTGGCACCAAGACAAGCACATGGGGAAGGAAAGGTGGACATGCAACTCAGGCAGGTGAGGTACTGGGGAACTCAGGACAGACCTCATGCTCCCCCCCCCAGGTAATGACAGATGTGGCTGGTAACCCTGAAGAGGAACGCCGGGCTGAGTTCTACCACCAGCCCTGGTCCCAGGAAGCCGTCAGTCGCTACTTCTACTGTAAGGTAATGGAGGCCCTTGAACAGGAGGCTTCCCTCTCCTCCAATCTTAGTGAATCCTTGCTTCTCACCTTCCAATAGTCTTTGTTGCCACCTACGCTTAACACCTGTCCACCACCCTACACCCCATGCAGTAGTCTCCGGGCTCCCAGACTCTTCCAGGGAAGGGGTGCCAGGAAGGGGTACCCCCTGGTCACTCACCAGGATCAGTGTAACCCTGCCCCTGCTCACACTTCCTCTAAAGATCCAGCAGCGCAGGCAGGAGCTGGAACAATCGCTGGTCGTGCGCAACACCTAGGAGCCCGTGAACAAGCATCACTGTGGACCAGCCAGCCACACTGTCCAGTATAGGCCCTGGACTCTGGGCCTCCCTCCCCTGTTGCTGTGGGGTTGGGGGTGGGGGAGTGGGGAGGACTGGATTAAAGGTCACTCATCAGACAGCAGCAGCCTTGTGGTCATTGGGGACTGGGAAGGGAGGGAGGGAAAGAGAGGGAGAAGGCAATGGAATCCTGTAGACAAATTCTCCACAACCCTCCCACAGATTCTTCTTACCCCTCTCCCTAAAAACAGTTTGGCAGAAGATACTTTTAATAACATTTTCTTATTTTTAAAAAAATACAGTGACAAGCCCTCCATCTGTCCATCACCTTGCCTTGCCCTTCCTGGGGCTATGACAGCCACAGGGGTGGGGAAGCTAAGTGCTGTTGGCCTGCTCCTGTTCAAACAGAGCCATGGCAAGCTGGGTACGGCCTCCCAGCCCCTCCAGATTGCTGAGGCGACAGCGGTGGTATAGTTCCTCACTGAGCCGGGGGCTACAGTCCCGCAGGGAGAACTTCTGCACCAGCCCTGGCTCTACGGCTCGAAAGAGGTGGAGCCCTGAGAACCGGAGGAAAACATCCATCACCTCCAGCCCCTCCAGGGCTTCCTCCTCTTCCTGGCCTGCCAGTTCACTACCCAGCCGAGCACGGGCTGCCAGGTAGTCAGCATTGTAGAAGCAGCCCTCTGCCGATGCCTGCCGGTCAAATCTGCCCCCAACGGGAGCCCCCCGAGAAGGGTCCACACCAGGGGATGGGGGATCGGGGCCAGCCCCAGGTCCCCCTGGGGGGGATCTCTGTGGTGACAGAACAGGGTTGAACTCTTGAAAATGGACTGGAAAGAAGGCCTGCCAGCCAGAGATGGCATTCATACGGCAGCGGTTGAGGACTTCCGACCCAGGTCTCGTCCACACGGTGGTAAGGAAGAAGAGTGTGTCCACCGGGTGTTTCTTGGAGATGACATCCATGAGTCGCACCTGGGAAGGGGCCTCTGCTCGCACAGCAAGCCAGGCCAACCTCGCCCCAGGGTACCGTCGTTCTAACTCAGCGGCTGCAGCCTTCACCCCAAGAAATGGGTCAGGGACCCCGCGGCCTTCCCGGGGCCCATATACCAACAATAGGGTGAGCAATGCATGTTCTCGAGGCTCCAGAACACTGGCAGCAAAGGCCTCAAGAAAAGCCAAGGCGGCCGGAGCTTCAGCCACCAGGAGCGGCAGCACCAGCTGCACCCGGGTAGCCTCAGTGACATAGGGCATAGGCAGGATTTCCACCCTGCTCAGTGGCCGCAGCAGGCTGACTCTGCGGGCCAGTGAGCGTCGGTGCCCTCGCTGAGTGACAGCTTCCAGAAGCAAGTCTAGGGTGTACTCCATGCCCCTTGCGGGGTCAAAGCGCCTGTAGCCATTGAGCAGTTGCTGCTTCTGGAAGCGCAAGCGCGGCTGATAGCGCCGATTGAGCTGCTCCAGAGCAGTGTCCACCGCATCGCCTACGTCTGCCCTGCTAGCCCCCTGCAGCGGGCATTTGGGAGCCCCATCTGTACAGGCGAAGGTGTGCTGCTCTGTGAAGTAGTCCCAGCCCAGCACCTCGAAGCGAGAGTGTGGAGTGAAAGGGGCTGGGAGCCCAACAGGCCAGCTCAGCCCTGCCTCTCCCTCAGGAGTCAGCACGGTCAGGTTCCGGATCTGAGCCTAGGTTGGAGGGAATGCACTCAACATTAGTGCTGGTTTTAAGATCCCACCCAACTCCAGATGCCCAGGCTCTGAGGTTCCAACAGCAGCCTCCTGGCTAAACACCTAGTCCCTCGCATGTAACAGAACTCATCTAAAGTGCAGAAAGGATGAGCAATACCCACCTTCCACAGCTGCTGCCAGGAGGATCGTGTGCTCCACAGAGCAAGTGGGTCTCAACACACAAAGCTCAACACTTTCACTCCCATGGCCACAGGACTCATATCCTCTTCACAACCAGACCTTCGCTCCTACCTCTCTGGAGACCCACACTACAGAATTCCCCTCTTCTACTTTTTGAACCCTTTAGGACAATTCTAGAAGCTTGAGACTTTGTGGGTTGCTGTCTCAGAGGACAGCAGTACTGTAGAGGCATTTAAGAAAGCTCTTGGGAGTTTACCTACACATTTAGTGGCACCTGAGTCAGCCCAGGGCTTACTTTACAATATCCTGGAGCCCAGGGTCCCTTGTCCCTCTGGTTGTTTTAAATTTAGGAAGTTAGCCTCTTTTTACCTACTAGCCCAGCCCCCAGCTCAGCTGCCTCCTCCCTAAGCATCCAGTCATTGTCCTCAGGCACAGCTCACTGCATCGGCTCACAGGCATCTCACCTGCAACTCACTGCATCAGCTCACTGCCATCTCACCTGCATCAGCTCACTGCCATCTCACTACATCAGCTCACCTGCAGCTCACTGCAACACACTGCCTCAGCTCACTGCCATCTCACTACATCAGCTCACCTGCAGCTCACTGCAACACACTGCATCAGTTCACTGCAGCGCACTGCATTGGCTCACCTGCAGTTGCTCTATTTCGTTGTAAGCCCGCTCCAACTCCAGGGCACTGAAGCGTTTGTGGAGGCGGTACATGAGGGTACCCTCAGAGACAGGGTGAACGGTGAAGGCGCTCAGGAACGCAGAGCTCCCCTCCTTCTCAGGGTCCCTATTCTTGGCCAGTTCGAAGGAGCGATACTGTTGCCCCTAGAGGGACCAATTAGACAATCAACACTGCACACATAAGCTGTTACTCCCAAAAGCTCCCTCAGCCTTCCTTAGTATTCACACCATCCCTGCTGCTGCTGCTTTAGGATGGACAGAAACGCAGTGGCTCCCCCATCTCCATTCCTACTTCCAATGCCTACATTTTGGAAATGAGAAAGCAAATAGGCAGCTAAGGACGCCCTCTTCCCTCAAGAACTCCATTACTCAATGAGGATACATTCATAGAACCTCCCAGTAGGTTGGTATAGAAGATGGCCTGCCTCTGGGAAGCTCCACCTTCTCTGGGGCAGCAGAGGGACCTCTGGACTTTCCATTTTGGGGGGTGGCCAACTCTAGAACATTTTCACATTGTCCTTAACTGTGATGTGCACAGAATGTGGAAATGGGGTGGTGGTGGTGGTGGGGTGATTTCTGGCACCTTTCTGGCTTTAGTGGTCCCTAAGGATATTGACGGCCCCAGTGCTGTAAGGAGAGCAAGAGAGAACTGAAGGGGCAGGCTGGCGCCTGAGAAGGACAAAAGGATGGTCTCAAGAATTCAGTTTGGACAGCAATCATTCAGTCACTGCCAACCATTGGGGGACTGGGATTGCCTTGAAGGGGCTGTCACCTGGTGCTGTGAGACACAGCCGATGCCCAGAGTGTCGATGAGGCAGCGGCCAAGCCATTCATCAGGCCGAGCACTGAGAATATCCCCTCGGCAGCCATCTAGATGTGGCCGCAAGCGCAACAGGAGACTCCGTGACAGCAAGTAGCCAAAGCCCCCATGGCAGTACCGGGCCTGCTCGCCTGCACCAATGAATTCCTCTGCACGGCCCAAGTACAGGTCCTGGTTGATGCTAAGGTGGCCAGCAAGAGCTGCCAATCGGGGGGCCTGCACGTAAGTGTCATCCTGCATGATGAAGAACCAGTCATAGTCAGCCCCAAAGTGTGTGTGAAGGTAGCGCAGGGTCTCTGACATGAGCCAGGCAGGCCGCTCATCTCCATGAGATACCACCTGCATCCCTGCAGGAGCCCGGGCCCCTCGCTGCCCTGTGAAGTAGAGTAATCGAGGGAAGTGATGTGCCACTGTACGGTTAACAGCGACGGCCAGGGTGGACAGTGTGGCACGAGAAGTCAGGACAGCTACCAGCAAGCGCTCACGAGAGCCCAACTCTGTCTGAATATACCGAGTCCTGTGGAGAGATCAGAAGATAAGTGGTCAACTCCTGAGTCACTAAGGGAGCATTCACCAGCTGGCCCAGCACATACATCCCTAGGAATGAAAGAGCTGGGATTAGGAAAGGGGAGAGTACCCCTTCTTCACCACTATTAACTAGCTACCCATGTGAGCGCCCACTGTGTAGGAGATGCTACACTAGGGGTAGGTGAGGGCAGCGTCTGCTCAGGTCTATTCAGTGGGTTAGTGCAGGTACGGTTCTGTTCAAGAACAGTGGACACTAACACCAATGGGTGAGACTCTCAGACTTGGGGAGGAGAAAATAGGAGCAAACCAAGATAGGAAACAAGTGCTTCTAGGAAAGTAACACTGAGTAGCAATGCAAAGCCAGCAGCAAGCGGCTCGAGAATGAGGATCAGTGCTGGGGGACTGTGCACATTATCACCCTCACCTGAGCACCTTCTTGTAGGGCTTGTTAGGATCCCTGTAGTAGGGGACAATCCTGGGTTTGAAGTCTTCATCACTTTGGTCCAGTCCAGTTTTTGAGTCTGGATTCTGTGGCCCTCCTGGCTTCCCCACAGCCTCTACACAGGGATCTTCTCCCTCACCCTGGATCCAGGAAACCCGCAGAAGGCTCAGGCTGCATCCCAGAGACAGCCCCAGGATGAGGGGGAGTGCTGGTCGCAGCAGAGCCAACAGCGAGCTCAGTCTCATGGTGGCAGGCCCTGACATAGAGTGCCCCAGGGCACAGTCTCAAGGAACAGTAGGTTGATGGGCACCAGATCAGCAGTAGCCCCACAGTTTTAACCAGGGAACCTGAGGTCAATGAGGTCAGCAATAGAGAAAGGAACAAAGTGTGCTGGCTTCCAGGCCCAGCATCCCACAAAGACTTGCCAACTCCCTATGCCTGGTCTTCATGGCCATGGTGCTGATCTACCCCTCAACAAAATACTAACGTCTATGTGAACAATGCCACTCACTACCAGGACTGCAGCCTGTAGTCCAGTAGAAAGAGGAAAGAAAGTGTAACACTGCCAAACCTAACCCAGAAGGGGTTACATTCATCTGAAGCATGGCCTGATCTGAAAGTCAGCAGCACCTGATAAGCAGGGGTTAGGGAAAAGTGCATGCAGCATCCAAACAACAGTCCAACCAAAGGGACCCACCTCAGCCACCCTGTTCTGTCCTGTAGGGATCATGGCCCACCATGTCTGTTCAGGTGCAAGAAGGGACTCCTGACCTACTGCTGCAGGCCAGCACTAGAGAAGGGGTCAAAGTCTCCTTCCACCCTGCTCCCGAGTGTCACAGAAACCCTTAGGTTCTAGTAACCCCCTCCTTGTCACAGAAGACCACTAGCCATGCAAGGTGAACACCCATCTGCCCACCCAAAGGAGGTGGACAGCCACAGTGACTCAGCACAGCGGACCTCTCAGAGGAGCGCAATGGCTGACGGAGCCATTTTGCAGACCATCCCACTCAGCTGTCCACCTTCCTAAGAGCAGCAAGAGACAAATTATAGGCACTCTCTATGTAGTTAGAGGCTACCAAATAAAGCAACTCGAGAGACAGCAGCAGTTAAGAGAAACGCTGGGGTCTGGGAAGGCCAGCAGAGGCTCACCACCTTCCAACAGGACCTCCGCCTGCACCAGCCAGTGCCCTACTAGGTCCCTTGGCAACCACAGCCCCGTGCAAGCCCTCAGAAGAAGCCCCAAAGCGAATCCTAGCCGGTCGTCTGAAGTGAGAAACGAATCGCCTACGTCCCCCGACTGCAGAGGAGGCCCGGCGTCCAGCTGGTTTGCTCTGCGAGCCTCGGCGGCGGAAAACAGGATCAAGCGGGTGCTCAGTCCGATAAGGCCGAGAGGGACACCCGACTCCCACGGCAGGCAAGGGCGGAGATGGGGCCGCCTCGCGGGTGACAAGACCAAGAACCCACCCCGTTGCGGGTCGAGGGGCTCAGCTCAGCAGCCGCTGCCACCTCACAGCCTAGCCTTTCCAGGGCTTCCTTTTCCGCTGCCTGTCAGTCATCCGTCTCTATGGTGACCACATCCGGCCCCTCGCTCCCGCCTCGCGCTCTCTATGGTTGTGGCTGCACCACTTGACTCAGAGGTTGTGGTTCCTAAAACCACGGCGAGTGAACCTCGACTGGACCAGAGGTGATCCCTCACTTCAACTCAACCCTGTTAGCTCTAAAGAAAAATGCCTTGGGCTAGCCTAAAACTCTCTGTAGCTCTAAGGCAGTGAGAATTGCTGTAGGCAGGCCGTAGACACTAACACAATGCGATAAGTCTCAAAGCTGGCAAGTACGGAATTAAAAATCAGTCAGATAAACTCAACATTTGAAGGTGCTTGCCACCAATACCTGAGTTCCATGGCTGGTGAAAGGAGAGAACTGAATCTATCAAGTTGTCCTCTGACATCCACACGATTTTGTTCTCACACACAGACACACACACACACAGACACACACACCAAAACAGGAAGAATTAAATTAGATTGGGATGTGGACGTGCTGAGATCCCAAGTTTCAGCAAGATTTATCCAGACATAAAGCAGAATTTTCCAGGCAAAGGAGGGAGCACAGGAAGGGCCTAAGAGGGAGGAGATTGACTAAGGCCAGGACAGCTAGAGCCAACTGCAGAACAGCCCAACGTGAGCTAGCAGGAAAAGATGGCAGCAGGCTCCCAAGAAGGACAGTGCCACACCTAGAGGGCAACTTAGAAATATACAGGGACAATTTTGTTGCCAAATGATACCGGAGTATGTGTGCACGTGTGATGTTTTGTACATCATAAGAGGTGCCTCATATGAAAGCTGTCCTGGCCGGGTGGTGGTGGCGCACACCTTCAATCCCAGCACTTGGGAGGCAGAGGCAGGCAGATCTCTGAGTTAGAGGCCAGCTGGTCTACAAAGTGAGTTCCAGGACAGCCAGGGCTGTTACACAGAGAAACTCTGTCCTGAATCCCCCACCCCACCCCAAAGAGAACCAATTCTGCAGAATTTGTAGTATACAGAGTTCTTCCTGCATATCAGAAGAGGACACCAGATCTCATTATAGATGGTTGAGAGCTACCATGTGGTTACTGGAACTTGAACTCAGGACCTCTGGAAGAGTAGTCAGTGCTCTTAACCTCTGAGCCATCACACTAGCCCTGCATGTGCTAAATTCTTTAAGATTTATTTTTATTTTATGTGCAAGGTTGTTGTTGGGTTTTTGTTTTTTCTGCATGTGTCTGTACCACGTGTCCAGGAATGGAGGAGATCAGATGAGGACATCACATCATTTAGAACTGGAGTTATAGATGCTGCATACAGCCAAGTGGGTGCTGGGAGCAGAACCTGGGTTCTCTGGAAGAGCAGCAAGTACTCTTAACCACAGAACCATCTCTCCAGTCCTGTGCTAAATTCTTAAGAAACAACTCACATGGATGGATGTGGCACGCCACGTCTGCCAGCAGAAGAGACGACCACAACAGGATTCTTCTNGCATATGGGTCGGCATATGATTTGCGGCTGGATCGCACCACTCGGGATGACGCATGAAATGCCCAGAGGCAAGGAGAAGGCTTGTTGCCAAATGGCGGCAGTAAGCGAGAACATGGTGGCACTGCGGCGCCCTACAGATGGAAGATTGTCAGGCTTGAAATATACTAAGTTATCATTCTGGGAGCTTTATCACTTATAGAGATGCATGTCAGTGTTCAGAATGCATTTGTGTTGTCATGTTCACAATATTCTCTCTCCATTTTTGAGCATAGTGAAATATCTTATTACACAATGTTTTCTTTTACTTCTTTTTCTTTTATGGTCAAGAAACTATAATTTTATAGTTTTATTTTGACACCAAGTCTGACCATATGACATGACCTTGAACTCATAGAGATCGACTTGCCCCTGCCTCTTCAGTGCTAGGACCACAATCATGAACCATCATACCTGGCTATTGCCACAATCATTAAAAGTAAAAGGAACAGAGGAATTAACTTTAATGTTTTATTGTATTAGATATGTCTTAGGGTTTTTATTGCTGTGAAAAGACACCATGACCACAGCCATTCTTATATTTTAGAGGTTCCGTCCATTATCATTGTGGTAGGGAGCATGGCAGTGTGCAGGCAGATGTGGTACTGGAGCTGAGAGTGCTGCATCTTGCAGGCAACGGGAAGTCAACTGAGACACTGGGTGGTATCCTGAGCATAGGAAACCTCAAAGCCCATCCCCACAGTGACATACTTCCTCCAACAAGCCATACCCACTCCAACAAAACTACACCTCTTAATAGTGTCACTCCCTATGAGATTATGGGGCCAACCACATTCAAACTATTACAAGATATAACTAAAATGTCAGTTCAACGTGTAATCAATATGAAAGGATATTGAAGTGATATTCTACATTTTTCCATATGCCAACTTTGAAATCCTACCAATGTTTTGTTTCCTTGAGACAAGGTCTTGCTATGTAGACCAGGCTGGTTTTGAAATCACAGCCATCTTCCTCCCTGAGTCTCATAAGTGCTGGGATCACTAGTTTGTACCACCATAGTGAGCTCAATTTATAAGCTGTCTTAATTCTGATTAGCCCTTGTGTAACCAGAGACTGCTCATTTGTTTCCCAGCTGACCAGACCCAAATAATTACACAGAAACTATATTAATTACAACACTGTTTGGCCGATGTGTCTCAGGCACATTTTTAGCTAGCTCTAACATCTTATATCCATTTCTATCAATCTTTGTATTACTACAAGGTTGTGGCCTACTGGTAGGTTTCCTTCTCCTTCGGCAGCTACATGGCATCTCTTTGACTCTCTCTCTCTCTCTCTCTCTCTCTCTCT